>ML179463.1:41345-79562 GCA_004369135.1 Dendrothele bispora CBS 962.96
TTCACATCAGAGTGATATTGCCACAGCACAAAACTCAAGGGGAATAGTTCACAAGCCACATGTCCAAGATGACATTGGGAATGATCCACAAGCAGATATTCAACCTCAACAGCCAAACATTTTATTGTCACCCAACTCCAGTGAAGCACATGTCAAAAACCAAGTTTCCCCTTGTAACAGCAATCTTTACAGCGTATCCTATAATCCTGACTTCTTGGGCAACACCCACTCATGTGGTTGTATAAACATTTTGTGGACCAGTGTCAAGAGGCTCTTTTCAACACTCAACTAAACCTATGAAACTCATACATACATGATACATTCTGCTTTTCTCCATCTCTCAGTAAATCCATTGTTCAATACATAATTTGACCTATTTTAACCTTTTTCAGTTTACTTTTCTGCAATAGAATTTTGTTCAGTTAACGTCCTAAATAACATACACACACATACACATCTCACTAAAGGTAGACTTTCGGTGTGCGGTTTTTTTCAGTCCTCCCCTCCTATTTCAAGTTACAGCTGTCCTTACACAGTTGGGATTTTGAGGTGAAGTACTATATCTCAATCACGGGTCTCTATTACTCGTAGTTGTTAACACCGTTCGTTCCGCTTCCCTTCGGACCTGCTATAGCGCGCTTTTTGTCATTCAATATGTCTGCCTGTGCTATACTTACTCGTATTGACTGTAACCTAGAGGTTGTAATATTTTAGCGTAACCTGTGCATAGATATCATACGGACCCGCACTGACACACCATTTGGGCTTGATTCGTCGTAATACTAGGTGTGTAACGTGGCTGTGGTATTATCCCAATGTGAATACTTTTTTATTATTTATCACGCACACACGATTAAGCCATAAATTTTAGTATACATATTAGACCGCATTCGCAAAGAGAAAATTCAAGGCCCTGCTCAGAAAAATGGAAATGGGGCTAATGAAATTCGGAAATGGAGCTAATAAATTTTGGGAAAACTACTTATGTTACGAGTCTGCATCGCGGCTCTTCTTGTGTGTTATTCCTTCAACTGGTTATTTTCCTGTAAAATTTTGGAAAGTGGGGCCCGGTGGGGCCTAATGCGGAACGTGTCATTTCTAAGCTCAGAACAATTTCCATATTTCTCTTTGCGAATGCGGTCTATTTACTAGGAAAATAATCTCTAAAATTAATTCAAGGGCTAGAGGTCGTCAAGGTCTCTGTTGAATTTAACTAACTCTGATACATTGGAAGCATTAATTTTCATCCTTGATGTGTTAACAACATTGAGGAAGAGGAAAGTTCCAATATCAACTCTGTCATCCGGATCTCAAAATCACTCAGGTTAAAGAGATTAGATCGACTCCAGACTTGTTTCAGAAATAACTCATGCTTCAAGCTGCATCAGTGACGGACTGTTCAGGCAGACAATCGCGCCGCTAGTCTTATGGCCAAATAATTCTGAAATTCTTGTACAGACGAAGTTTCCCGGATCTGCAATCTTCAGTAAAGTGCAAAAGTAGAGATTTAATTCTTGCAATATCGAGTATTCAGGCACTCAGGTTATACTATGCTGAGGTTCCCGTGAATATTTGAGCTTATCAGATAGACACGGGAGCACAGGTTTTTTGACTGTCAGTTTCTTATGGTAAATAAGTTAGTATGTGCTGTAAATTCTGTTAGAGACACCGGCACAGCTAAAATCGTTGCCAAACCATGAAGAAGTTACATTTTAGAACTCGCCGGGACTCAGTGCCCAATTGGTACCCACCGAGAGTTGAAGAGTCCATGGAAACCGCTTTAAGATAATGTCAATTTGATATCCGCCACGGGAAGTGTTGCCACAGACTTCAGGAAGGCGGTGTCTTAATAGGTAGTATACTTTGAATCTATGGTCATGGTATTCAGTGCTGCTCTGTTCTTTCTTTTTTAAAAATTTGCTTCTCGAGTATTTGTCTATGTCAACTCAATCACCTGGATCATATCTTCACGTGCTACAAATAAGAATCTGTGGTGGAATTCACATTCAACCATCAACTAGAAAGTAGATGCCAAAATTATCTGTAGTTTGCTTTCTGACAGTAGACCGGAAACTGACCCAACGTGGCACCATTGAAGGTTCTAGATACATTGAAGCTTCCTAGACTCAGGCTTGTGCGGGTAATGAATCATGATACTATTTGATGAAATTGTGTACGAGGATCATCCGAGTCTTGCCATCAGTTCCATCCCGTAGGTACCCGTCCATTTTTAGCTATACCTTTATGTGCCACGAAATCATAGGCAATGTTAATGTTGACTCTATTCTTCAGATTTGTTCATAGACAGTGGTTTCTGTAAAGTGTACAACTTATAAAAGGGTCACAGTCAACTCAACATCCCTCAGAGCTGGCCTCTCAATTTCATCTCATCTTCACACTCCACTCTCTGGAAGGGCTTCAACAATTTCTCCCGTTATACTTTTTACCCTTCTTACTGAAATTTTTTAACTCATCACAATGTTCCGGTCAACCACTTTCAAGTTCTTGCAATTGTTGTTTCTGGTTTCAGTGTGTAGGATGTACACTGCACCTACCACCGGCACACAAGGCGGATCTCTGTCTTCCGATCAGTCCGAAAGTCAGGAAAAACCACCCGCTGGGACTTCACCAAAAGTCGTGTCTTCGTCATCTTGTACCCTCTTCTTTGGTCGACATCGGGGGACAAAAGATGTCTGGAAGATGTTACTTAGTAACGATAAAGTGAATAGATACAACTTGGTAGATGCACCAAGAGCTATTGCACCACAAATCACACGTCGATTCTAATGAAAACAACACAAGAAAGGCTATCAACTCAACAAGAGCAAGTGAGGCCTTGAAAATCACTTACACGCGCTCATCCCAATATAAATAATGAAACCGTTTTGTCAATGAGTGGTTAGACGCTGTCACAATGACATAGTGGCGTTGCCAGAAAGGGTGCATACCAAGCCTTCGGTGAACGAGGGAGACTCATAGTACTTGTCAAAAAAAGTTCTGGTACTTATTTGTGAAAATGCAGGACATGGTAGAGAGACGAGGGATGAAATTTTTTTTTGAAATCGATTATTTATCATGAGCCTGACCTGACTGGGATGCGGAACAATTAAGTGGCTTAGGGCTGGATTAAATAAGTAGGAGTCGTCGTTTTCTTACAGAGAGCATCAGTCAGGTTTTGGGGTTAAGAAGACTAACTTGTAGCTTCAAGACGAGAACGAGAATTTATGAGAGAATGACGTCATGAGAAAAATAAAAAGTCACAAGATAAACTAACCGAGTGTCACAGCCTCGTCTCACTAAAGAAAAGATGCTTCAAGGTTCTAGCGTAGATGGGTCGGGAGAGGCAGGAAATCGTCGAACCAAAGGTACGCCTCTTGTCTGCTGATTACTACGAATGTCCCGACACTTGGATTCACTAGAGGCTAGTAGCTCCGTTGACTTCCTCCGCTGGTGCCCGTTCCAAACGACGATTCCCGAAGTCTCTCCGAAGACGAACAGAAGTCAGTTGTGACTGATGCGAAATCTGCAAAATTCGTTGCATACGTTCCCCAGGCAAGAAGCGTTCCTGTACTGCTTGCACTCAGGCGGGTGAAACCTGCCAGTCGACTCTTCCTAGAAAACAGCCCATCCACCAATTATCTCTTCGCTATCGTATGCTCGACCACCTCGTCCGTCAACTGTTCCCCGATAGGAATCTCGAGACTTTGGATGACCTGAAGAGCCTCGCTAGTGAACATGACATCCAACTCCCCTCTTTTGACGACTCTACCCCAGCACCCGACATTTTGAAACACTCCTAATCGACCCCTCCGTCTGCACCACCATCATTCTCATCCCGCTCCGACCTCACCCAAACAGCCTCCGTGCCAGGCATATCCAAAATCCCTGAAGCTGAATGCCGAGTCATTCCCACACCTAGAGGAGGTTTTCACTACGTCGAACCCGTCTCTTCTTTTTATTTCACCAACATTGTCCGACAACCCGTCTCGAAATCTCATCTCAGTGCCATGTCGACTTTAGGTGAAGCCGGGTTCAAATTCAAACGTTATCTCAAAGCGACAGAGTTCACGTCATTCAGGATCTCTCAGGCACTCGAGAAGCGCATATGGGGACGTCCTGCTACCAATGTTACTGAGGATGTCGATGAACACGTAGATGGGACTGGTGAAACAAGTGGTGGAGCTCATAATCATGAGCGGTCTGCATACAAGTCACCCTTGGCGTCATCGACTACGAGGATACTCGGTCGAAAACATGTCCCTCTTTTGGATCTCCTACCAGAAACGAACCCTCTCTGACCGACTCATGGGCGTGTTTTTTGAACGCGTTCATCCCAATTCCCCAATATTCCACCGGGAAACATTCTTCATCCGGTACAAAGCTATCTGGTCTCCTACTTCCTCATCATCAACGCATGATTCAGAGCCCAGTTGGGTCTGCGCGTTGATGTAACACTCGTTCTCGGAGCTCAAACGCTCGAGGATACCACTGCCACCTCTTCTTCCTCCCATTCGGGGTTCTTAACCCTCACCCAAGCTCAATCCATCCAACAAACCTACCTAAAACTCGTGACTCGTCATCAAAGACGGCTTATCCCGACATCGCTCTAACCACAAAACAGCACAAACGTCCCAAGCTCTCATGCTCCTCTCTTTACCAACACAAGACAAGCGAACGAAACGCAGCTTGGATGTGACTAGGTCAAGCTTTCAGGACCGCTCTCACTTTAGGTATGACATCGGGATGGGAAAAATGGGAATCTCGATCCGGTGGAGAGGAATATGAGAAGGAGCTGTTGGTGGGGGTTGCATATGTTCGAACAGAACCCTTTCGTTCATGTTGGGTTAGACCTTCTAATACGGATTTGACGGACGCTTCTGCGATGTTATCGGCGGGAACTGTTGGGTAGACCTTCTAACATGGATTTGACCGACGTTTCGGTGACTTTACCGGAGGATACGTTTGTGGATAAGGAGGAGGATGTTCCGGAGAGGTATTTGGAATATGTGGTTGGGGTTGACTCGGATTTCGTCGAGGGTGAAGACGTTCGTGGCGTGTATTTCGACAGAGTATGAGAGCCAAGATAGGTTGTTGCGGGAAGATGAGGTTGGGAACGAGTTATTGTTGGAAGAGTTGGAAGAGTGGAGGAATAACCTTCCGGAGCAATTTGGCTTTCAGGGCTGATGACGAACATGACGACGGTGAATACTCTGCTACTCGTAGGAGGCATCATAAGAGAGCGATAGGACTGTTGCATGTGTTTTGGGGTCATGTTAGGTCCTATATTGGGGAGACCGTTCTTGTTGTGCAAAGTCAACCATTCTATTCAGGTTGCACAGAACCATAACGGATCCAGCCTCCCGGAACCGATAGCAAACCTCGCAGCGGAGTCTTTGAGGACAGCGAAATCGGTTCTGGGGATACTGGTGGATCTGGGGAGACATCAGCTTCTGGAAGGATTGGTGTGGTTGGATTTTCATTATGCGCATCGTGCGGTGTTGGTTTTAGGCGCCTGGGAGGTTGGCAGGTTGAACGCTGCTGCCGCTGTTTCTGTCAATGGTAGTGAACAAGGGCAGCTAGAAGGTCAGGGCCTGGATAGAGACAACGGGATCGAGGTTCAACTGCAGTCGGAGAAAGGATACATGCAGAGGAGGATCTGGATATTAAAATGGTCTTGAAAGTGGTGTTGACGATTTCGCAGCGAATCCGGTTAGCACCTACCTATCGGATCTTGATGAACGTGGCGATGCAGTTGGCGTATTTCGTCGGGCTGGGATTGGAAGAAACGAAATGGAGACGACCGCGCCTCAAACCTCTCGAGAACAAGAAGAGTCTTGGAACCCGAACATACTAAAAGTAAAAGAGGATCCCAGGAAGAGAGCTGGGAATTGAGGGGTGCTTGTCTGGTGATCAGTACCTTATGATCGATACAAAACCTTTTAGTGTGGGCACAACTGCCTGTTTGGACAAGAATGGTCTGGCATTGCCTCCTCTGCCCCAGAGTCAGGCATTTCTACAGAGACGAAGACGGTTTTGGTGTGTTGGTAGACTCTCCCCCTCCTCAGTATTGGGCTCTCGTATCATGGATCCTACCTCTCGGCTGAAGTGATCAGATCATTGGGGTATAGATGCTGATAACACAGATCATGACTACGACACCAGTGCAGTCGAAGTTGCTGCTATTGGTAGAAATATTTTAGTGCTGATCACTACGGAAGATATGTTTTATTCTTATCCCTTACTCAGAACGTAGTTCATCAATATAGGTACCAACCTAAGTATCGTAAGGTTTCAGCTCAGTGGTGAACTATAGGATCAGGATCATGATAGGGCCATTCAAACAGCACCATTTGTATCTAGTTGGGAACCCTGGGATCAGAAGATGACCTTTCTTTGTCCACGATCAATCATGGAAACGATTCTGAACAGGGCTTGGCGTATGAGGCATTGATCTCATATATATATACGTTCATGAACTCTGCATATAAAAGCTAATGAGCTCTCAAATTTTGTAGCTCGTAGCACTGGCCATTTGTGGTATATGGAAGTGTACCTAGACTTCTGAAAGTGCTATGTCTTTACAGAGGAGTTGGGGCAAACGATTGCAATAGTTTCCCGAGCTTGTCTCAGTATAGTCATTTTTATTTATACTTAGACCCCACCTGATCAATCCTTAGGTGGAGCAAGGATGATACCGGTGCCTGTAAGTCTGTTGGACCTAGCCTGAGTGGACGAGGAGAAGGCACATAACCAAACGATGGCCGTGGACGTCTCACTGATTTCGCATAGCCCCTCCGTAGCTCCACTGCTGTTTGACGGGATCGTGCAGCATCTTAGTGATTTCTTGATGGCATCTTATCATTCTAAACTAGACTTCTCAAGGACTTATCCAGCCGATGTATCAGCAGTTATAAGTCCTGCTGATAGATAACTTTTGCGAATCTGCTTTCTTCCCACCCAACGCACCGAATCCTCGATGTCATCTTCAGGACAACAGGTATCCCAGCCACTTTCTGATTCGGACCTGAACACCGTCAGAATTTATATCCTCCAAACCGCCGTTGCGTTTCTACTTTACGGGGTCTATATCACGCTTTCAATCATCGCGCTCTGCATACTTCTGTAAGTCCTGTCCCACAAGCCAAAATCTCACTATTTTTCTTTCACGACTTTAATGCAACTCTAATATTTTACTACAGGTCCAAGGGCCTCTCTTTATCCTCCTCTGCAAACGCGAAACCTCGTGTGGCCCTGTTCACTTTGACAATACTCATGCTAGTATTTTCTACCATGTCCCTCGTGCTCTACATCAATTTCATCCTCATCCAATTCGAGACTCTAGCGTACGATCCTCCTCAATGGGATGTGATAGGCTTGTTGAAGGATATAGAGATTGTGGGGATCTTTACGGATCGGATGAATGTAAGTTGCATAAATGACATCGAATCTATCATCATGGGGTCAGTGTTTTAGTGAGGTTAACTGCTATTTAACTTTGTGTTAGTATCTTATCAGTGATGGGATCGTCATTTGGAGGGCTTGGATCATGTTTCCCCATAACATTATAGTGAGAACCATATTGGTCATTTGTATGATCGGGTCATTCGGTGAGTGCAGGGCATAATTTTTTTTCTTTGTTCCTCGAACTCTCATCTAAAACTTGGTGTTCACTTGCTCGCAGTTGGAACGTTTGTAGATGCCGGAATGGGAACAGCTCGATTCCTCCATGATGCTCGTGACAACGGCAACGGAAAGAAAGGCAATCTATTTTTAACTATGGCTTTACCATTGATCATCACGAATGCGGTAGCGACGGGGGTCATTGGGTGGAAAGCTTGGTGAGTCACCTGAGTCTATCATGTCTAGTCCTGAAGTTCGATCTTGATTGAACATTTTGTGAATGTCTGGATCGTTCCCTATAGGTGTCATCACAAGGATATCAAACAAAATTTGAATCTAATTACGAATCCGATAAGTAGAGTGCAGAAGGTGTTGTTGTTGCTAGTTGAGTCCGGAGTTGTTTATTGTGCGCTTTGGGTAAGTATTGTTTTCCGTCTATTCTATTTCAATTCTTTAGATTCAGGTCGAGCTGCAGGATCTGACAAAGGTGAATCTCGTTGTAGATCGCGTATACGGTAACATCCTTTATCGGAGGTTCAGAAAGTGTTTCTTATCAAGTGTATTCTGCCGCGATGCCATACCTGTCTGTGAGTATCTTTCTTCCTTGCTGAAATACCCTGATCTCTTAGATGAAACGACTCTCGGACAATTTTTGACGCAGGCAATCTACCCAATCCTGATTGTCCTCATCGCGGCGCTGGAAAACTCGAAAGATTACGCAGGTTTCAATGAGAACCTGGATTCGAAGGGAAACAGGATGACTTTGTCACAGTCAATACGATTCGCCTCGATAGCAGAAACACTAGATGAGCGAGTCAGTGGCTCTAATATGATAACACCAGCAGGAGGAAGTTCAGGCTCGGAGGTGCTATAGACTTGCTGTCGAAGATAATCGGTTTTAAGTTTGTCCTTGAATAGTCGGTTTATCTCAGCGCACAAACGGAAAATATAAGTAGTGGCTCCTATCATCCTCATTTTTAAAATTTAACTGGTTCATCCGCAATGTTTTTTTTTCCTTTTTTTTAACGGAAGCAATGCCTGCCAGTGAGTCGTCTGACTTGGTCAGACTTCCTAGGTTGTCTTGTGGCGCGGGGTCGGAATCCGCATTTTGGGGTGAGCTCCCCCCGGGGAATCCGTGATGTATTGTTTGATACATTCGACACGCTCGCAGAAGAGAACGAGAACAAGGCTTCCTCACTCCAGAAGTCCCATCTGAGAGAAGCAACCGTCCCCAGATACTCGTTGCATCTTTTATACGGAGACAAAGACGGTTTTGATGATAATGATCATGTTGATAGATCTCCCCCTCTTCCGTCTTGAGATCACTCGTGGACTTGCCTGACCTGGATCTGGACCCCCTCGCCTCTTTCAGCTGAAGCCTGAGGGAGCAGATGCTTCGTCGATGAGATTCGGAGCATTACAGTCTTTAAAGACACCTTTGTTCATCAAAACTCCCTAACATTCTCAGCAACTCAACAGTAAAAAGTATACACAAATGAGGGCAGATGGTATACTAGTACTTGGTCTCTACCTAATCCGGCCAAATATGAAAGGTGGTCACCTGCGAAGTCACGAACTGTCACTAGGAGAGCGTGACAATTCTGACGTTTCCTCAGAATCCCGACCGTCGCAGCGAGCTGGGGTTCTCTCATCCTCTTTTCATTTCCTTTCTTATTTATTCCTGTTTTTCCGCTTTGCTTGTCGAAAAAAAGTGAAATACTCTTTCTCGGTCATACAACGCTACCGCCCCTCGGCAGACGACAAATTAAAGGTGAATGTAGCAAGTTTTGGTGTCGGCGTCTCTGACTTTTTGGGAGAACGTCAAGGATTAACTGGGTCAGAAGGAAATAGGGACTGAATGGTACCACCCTTTTAACATTGTCTATCCTCATAGTACTTTTCGCAGGAATCGAAATCAAAATGTCATCCTCAGCAGGCCTAGGCTTGTCCAGAAGACGAGTAGGCGGCGGTGGCGGAGACACCTCCTCGACAATGATAGATGACGAGAATACCCCACGCCGTACTTTTGCCTCTGTAGCGAACTCTTCCAGTTCTCATGGAAATGGTTTCAGTGGCCACGCAGGCTCAGCATTTGCAGGAGGATCAAAAATAGCTTATGACCAAGGGATTTGGAGGGTGTGGGCGCGGAGGAGAGGAAATTTGGAGGGAAGATGCCCAAGTTGACGATTATGGGGGAAGTTTTATTGCTAGGGATCAAGGACAAACAAGTGCGTCTACATCAAAAGCTACGTTCGTTGGTTTGTAACTCATTTTATAGGGGCTATCTCTTTCTGGAATGATAACATATCCTATGCTCTTCGAGGCTGTATTCTCGTTTAACTGGCTCTCCGTCGACGTATCGCGCTTGTCCGTGACCCTGCCCGGCGAAGATTACTGAAAAATGTAATCTCCTTCTTTTCGACATGGCTATGCATCCAGTCGCAGACTACGCCACCAAATCGAACTTAATCACAAGGGTCACTGCAACCACATCCACGGTACCCTCCGCGGCACTTAATAAAGAGGGTACGCAGTGTCGGGTTATTTGAGCCATGTGCTTGGTCTGCTCCCATTCTGATTGTCTGATTATCGACAATGGCATAAAATTTTCTCTCGACTCGCCTTAAAAATAGCTAACTCGTTCGTGAGAAGAGACGGAATGAGGTTGTACAGAGTCGAGACGCGTAAGAAATCATAATCACTACTTTATATGATATAGTTACCTTGTTTGATTTTTTTCAGCCATTCGAGGCTCCAAAATAATCATAGCGTATCAAATTGACTAACGAAACAAGGAAAACGAAAGGAATCAGATCGAATAGTAAAAATCGTTCATGCCATATCGAAGCGGAGCATGAGAACTTCAGCCCCGTTCTCACCAGATATGGCAGTATAGATTTTCACTGGGCAATCAACAGAATAAAAACTTGTCAAGGGGCCCTCAATCCAAGCAATAAATACCACTGCAGGCTCTGCCTCTTCGTTTTGGTGGGCATTGCCTCACTTAAAATCCAATCACGTATGTCCAACGATCGACCATCATCGAAAAAATCAACCTTGTCGTTAAGACACAGCGAGGCGGGAAGGTCCAAAGGCAAAAAAGAAGACGACAAAAACACAAAGCCAAAGGACGAAAGCACACACACTTGTAAGTCCAAATCCCCAACAACAAAAACCGTTCACCGTACCGGCAATTCGCCCACAAGCCCAAACGATCATCGAGAACCCAACTACCGGAGCCAACTCTAAAGTCGCATCAAGTTGATACATCAAGTTTACATCGTTCCATCGACATATATCGCATCCCATCCGTTTATCGTTGATGATCAATACAGTAGACCATTCCCATCATCCCATCCGCAATGCCACCCGTCATCGACCAACATGTCAGTCCAGTCGTCCCCGTCCACATCCACATCCAAGTCCGCACCCATCGAGTCCAGTTCATTATTTCCATACGTTGCACGTCATCCAAATCGTAGGTAGGAGGAAGGTAAAGGTAAGAGCGTGTGTAAAGCATCGGATTGACGACATATAAGTCGGGTGAGAAGAGAAAAGTGTACAAGTGGAGTAAGGAAACCAAGAGAAATTTGCACGTATGTGAGCCCGTAAGCGAATTGACAAAGTCGTCCACAGCCCTTCGTTGGTCACCATCCATCAAGTAGGGAACGGGTTTGGTAGGTTGGGAAAACGAGTTCCAGGAGCGAAAGCGAAGACACAAGAAAAAAAAGTAAAACGAATCAACGGTCAGCTCCAACGGTCCCAACTCAAAGATGCACAAAAAGAAGAAAAAAGGTGTTATGACGTATCCAAGATGATGTTCTCGGACCAAACGAACACGACCCAGATCGGATTGGGCCGAACACATCATATGGCATAGCATACACATGCGCATATATGTGTGTTATTCACTACCAGTCCAATAGTAGAATGAGGGTGGTGCATGGCTGAATATGCAAAAGAACAAGGACGCGGAGAAGAAACAACACCGAAAACAACAAAAGAAGGTACAAAGACACACAGGTAACAGTAACGGCCTCTTGTCCTTCCTCTTTATTGCACTACCCACATTATGGTCCGAGGCCATAGCTGCGACGAACTTGATCAAAAGTAGTCCGAGTTTGCATGTGTGTAGATCGTTTGAGACCAGAATAGTAAGAAGACATGACGAGGTCGAGGACGGGAGGATTTGAGAGGCATTGGAAGAAGCAAGAATTGGATAGAACGACAATCGTAAAGCGGTGAGGGAAAGGTAATGTCAGAAGAGGGCATAAAAAGTAGAACGTTTAGACCACGTACAAGAAAGTGCTGAGTGTTAAAGCCTTGATGATCCCGACTCAGGTCCCATTATACCAAACCCAGTACCGATCTGGCCGAAACAGATAGAATCCCAGAACCACCATTAGCGAACAAGAGAGAAGAGAAGAAGGAAGGGGGGAGGGGGGGATTCTTGGTGATAAACATGCTTGATACATCTAAGAACTGATGGGTAGATGAGCCTCGCAGGCTAGAGGAGGCAAAACGAGACGGACGAACTTACCAACTTCAACTAAGGAATAATAGGTGTAGCTCCGGAAGAAGCGATAGGAAAAGAATGATATGACGGCCTAGACGGGGGTATGTAGAGGATCCGAAGGCTGGGTTGGGGAATGAGTGGAGGTATCGAGAAGAGCAGAGACAAGACGTACATTTAGCGCTGCTCAGCAGGGTTGATATACGTTCTGTATACAGGAATACAGGAAATGTTTAGTCTCGGGCAGTGTTGAAAGCGAGGGAGAGGAAGGCGAGGAACACAGACCGACAATGTCGGTACACGGAGCATGAAGAAATGATTACAGTCTGTACAGCGACGAGTAATTAGCAACGCAGCAAGGGGAACGACAGAACAAACTCCCGCAATCCTATGAGCGACCCGACTCCCAAAAACTAGAAGGACAAGACATGTGTTTTTGTTCTGCTGGCGTTAGTTTGCTTTGAGGTGAGTCGAGGGTGTCGAGAGTAACAGAACGGAAACTTGACGGAAACCGTGGAAGAAAAGTCAACCCCAACGCTGCCGTCTCTGTTTACGTTAGTTTGCGGTGTCACATTACCGGTAGCTGGCAGCCCCATAACATTATGGAGGGCACGAATAATCCAAAGATTGACTCTCAAACGTTAAATGAAAAACAAAAGCCCTTATTACACGTTCAGCCTGAACCCTATCATTGTATCAAGTTCTTCAGGTTACTCCACTGGCCTAGACCGACTTCCCATTAAGTACTGTAGTATTACAACCAAAAGTTCGGTCACTCTGGCCGTGACGTGATACTTCTGGTAGAGAGGATGTTCGGAGGACCTGGTGATGTGTTACGCGATGTCAAGCGGCCGAAGGCCGCGCGCAAAAATAAGGTTTATAATTGCTCGCTGCGCTCGCAATGACACGATCCGAGCTCAAGCCGTGTGACGAGATTGTTTAGTAGTTGTTTGGCTGCACCTGTGATGCGTTATGAATTGCAAAATGACCGAAGTTCCCGGGGGTGTGTGATGCGTTACGCGAACATATGGTCGTAATACTACAGTACTTAGCGTGAACGCGTGAACACTGAAGGTTACTGAGGGTGTTAGTGAATGACCGAGAAGATATGCGAATGCCTCCGTCACAGAGGACGACGCCTATTAACAGCCTACTCAAAGGTACTATTGAAGGAAGCGAAGGAACTTACCTGAAACGATGTGATTTGACTACTACGTACTTCACACTGCACAGGGGAGCTCGGTCCAATACCAATTTTTGAACATTGACCTGCCAAACCGGGCCATTCTGTATGGACAGGATAAGCGTTTACAAATATTTACTGCCAAAATACTTGTGTGAGGTACGAAATGAGGAAGATAAAAATCATTTTGGCGGGGTAATTAGACTACATTTGCTGATCATCTTGTTGATAGTACTAACTTCATCGAGGGCAACGGGTACCTTTCTTTTATCTTACCTGCTTGCTCCTAGTAGACTTATCTGCGACAGTAATGTCATAATTACTTTCTTTGATGTTACAGCTACTGGTAGAACACATTGAGGATCATCATACTTAGACCCAGTCGATGCACTCCCACTCGAGGACGGTTTCTTTTTTTACAACACTGACGCCAGATTGAGTAGAATCCTTTGTCGAAGGACAAATTGTGCTGCCAAAAATCACTTAGCTCACAACCCCTGTGTGTTACTAAAATGAATGTTCCGGTAATCTCTTCTTAAGACTGTTTTGTACTCATTGTTAAAGTGATGAGCTTGTTACATGTTCTGTATACTAGACAAGTTAATTGCTTAGCAGTGACTACCACCAAGGTTGCTTCAAATCTCTGTCTGACAATGATATGCTGGAGGTTCAAACTGTCTCCTCAACATATCTATCCTTGTATTGACATCCTGGATTTCATCCCTGATTGCATAGACTCCTCCTGCATTACTATTATCAACCTGTTGTGAGCTCTGTAATCCAACATGACCATTGCCCCCCTGTTGTACTATTTGTACAGATTCCAAGTTTTCATCTTGGTTTGGAGTAGGGACCAGATGTGCTACTGGAAGTATTGAAGAGGGGGATGACCTTTTTCTGAAAGAAACCCCCGACCAGTAGGAGGTCGCAATGTGACTCGGAATGGTGTTTGGTGAGTGAAGCACTTGAAGTATTAAGTATTAGCCATTTGAAAGCTCGTTAGTTGTTTGTAAACACAAGGAAGACTTACACCGTTGCTGTAGCTCCTTTTTGTGTCTCCAAAATAAGTAACCACCAATTGATCCCACCAAGAGAATGAAAATCCCAGCAACTACTCCACCTATGATCCCAATATTCGCTCCCCCTGTATTATTGGAACCTGAAGGAGGGGAGATCCCAGAAGGAGTTGGATCTGATCCAGAAGAGTTTGTGGGGTTAGTGCCAAAATTTGGCTTCTCTGAAGCAGTGCGGAATGAAGGGGTGTAAGTCAAGTAATCGATCTCCACCATCAAATCATTGTTCAGTCCCCCCAGACTTAACACCTCCACAACAAGGGTGTGTGCTCCAGGAGCAAGAGTGTTGTTTTTAAACCATGGGAAATGTACCCGATCAGGCTGACTTGGTGTTTGTACATCCTGTTGAATAAATTTTTGTTGGACACTATAGTCATCAATGGTGAAGTTCATGTAGGCGACAAATGTGTCGGGCTGCTCATTGAGCACAGGAAATATCCCAGCTACCACTATGGAGGTCCCAGCAAATCGGAATGTAAAAGAATCTCCAACTTGATTGCTACGGTGTGTAGAATTTCCATGAGGATACCAGCTTTTTCCCTCATAAGGTTGATCATCCTTGAATGGAATAGTGACGTTCAAATTGGATGACTTTCCCTCTTGCCAATTGCCTTGCCAAGAGATTTCGGGACTGGAATCATCAACAATGACGGTTTTCCCGGTAATATCCCTAAATTTTCCAACTTGCATGATCGCGTAGTCAAAAGACACGCCTCCAGAGGCCGTTAGGTTGAAGGAAAATGTAGGATTGTCGGTGTCATTCCCAGGAAGGTCGGGTGTTGTAAAAAATTGACAACCCAGATTAGGAGAAGGATAAGAAGTGTTGCTCCAATACCCGATATCCGCATTCTGTCCATTTGTTCCAATTTGAACAGAAAAGGTTTGATCCTTTGAGGGTGCAGGAGTAAAACCAACAAGTGCCAATGAAGTGATCCCTGAATATATCCATACCGAGTCATCAAACAAAAACTTAGCACTACTATGAAAGAAATTAAAGAAAAGCTGGGTACCATTTATTGGAAAGGTAAAGGAAATCCTGTCCTGGAGGCTATCATCAATAACCAATGTAGTATTGAATGTTGGGAGCGTCTCCCAACGTGCCCAACGTGTTGAACCAGGCTGGACAAGACCTTCTTCGAAAAGGTCCGCATCGTCGACAATGATAGTCACGGCTCCCGACATGCAGTTATTTAGTAGTAGCCTGCTAAGACTACCAGATCCTCAACAAGACGATTGAATATCAAGTTGTACAACTACTTACCTTAAAGGCCCCAGGAAGTATTTATTATGCAGTTGTATGAGGAACGAAGGGGGTACTCCTGAGTTCACACTGGACGCTATATAGAAATGTGGAGTTTCAGTGGAGTGTATCATGCACACAAACCCCCTAGTCAGTGGGAAGAGAGTGGAGGTTGACATATGGTGTGAAGACTCGGAATAATAAGTTTACGGTCCATTGAAGCAAGGAGGTTTTTCTAGTGAAGGGATATGTACATTTGTAGATAGGTAAAATACTATGCCTACTTACTGCTGCAATGCTCCATTTTGTTCTTACAGTTGTTTGCATAAGTCGTGAGAATCCACGCGTCGCCAAAAAAAATGTACACAACATACGGATACCTTAATAACTCAACAACCACAGGGATGTAAAATTATGGGCAAATATCAATCCATGCAGAAAAACCCCCCATACATGCCTATAAACTCAGATTTTTAATAATTTGGGTTTTTTGTTGTCATAAGCACAAATTGTCATTTTTTGTTAGAAAAAATAGCAATCTGGCAAATCCCCAAATTATTCAAAATCTGGATTTATAGGCATGTGTGGGGGGTTTTTCCGCACAGATTGATATTTGCCCGTAATTTTACATCCCTGTGGTTGTTGAGCTATCAAGGATTTATTGCTTAACCATATGTTGCTTTACATTTTTTTGCAACATGCAGATTCTCATGACTTATGCAAATGACTGTAATTAGCCCCATGATATTTTTTCTTTTAGTTTATTTGCTTGGGACCACTGTTTTTTGCATTGCAGGTGTGGTCTATTAATTTCTCAGATATCAGCTTGCAAATGGTCCCAAAAAACTCATAGAACAGGAATCAATATGGCATAGTAACTCAGCCCTACAACTACCTTCCATCCCTGTATAAGAAAAGAGTTCAAAAGCAGCACCTATCTGAAAAGCTAGTGAAATTGGACAGTGGTTTTATCTTAGATCTATGTCTATTATGGTATTATTTGCTAGATACTTGTACTTACCAATGCTAATTTTAAATTTGTCCACTTGTTACCACTGAATCTCAAGTCTTTCTCTTGAATAGGGGTATGCAATGTGACAATTTAAATCCTGATACCCACTGTACAGCAGGTGGTCTGTTCATGCACCCACTTGCGGCCACTGCCATGTTGAATCAATAATATTAAATTACAGTTGTTATTTCATAGATAATTTAATAACAATTCTAAATGTGATTTATTTAATTTCTCCTTTTAAGTCCCAGAAGGTGGAGTTGTCAAAACTCCGGAATCAGAAGAGGGAACATCGGAATGTAAAAGTTGAGATATCGGAATGCAAAGTTGGAATATCGGAATGGAAAAATTGAATACCGGCTCTTGCAGTTGAATTATCGGAATAAAAAAATTGAAATCAGTTCTTGCAGTCGAAGTACTGGAATTAAAAATTGAAATTGATATGTTGCTCTTCGAATATTGGATGTTGAAATTTGAAGTATCAGAATTGAGGCATGTCACATGTCACGCTTGAAAGATCGGAAAAAGTGAAAAATGCATTGAGATATCGGAAAATAATTTTGCTCCTTTTCAAACAGGTAGAGTTGAGGTATTTAAAACTTATGGTGACATAAATATCTCAACTTTTATATTCCGATGTTCCCTCTTTGAATTCTGGAGTTTTGACAACTCTACTTTTTCGGACTCAAAAGCAGAAATTAAATAAATCACATTTAGAATTATTATTAAATTATCTATGAGATAACAACATATACTGTTACTGTAATTTAATATTATTGATTCAACATGGCAGTGGCCACAAGTGGGTGCATGAACAGACCACCTGCTGTACAGTGGGTATCAGGATTTACATTGTCACATTGCATACCCCTATTCAAGAGACTTGAGATTCAGCGGCAACAAGTGGACAAATTAGCATTGGTAAGTATGAGTATCTAGCAAATAATAATATGATAGACATAGATCTAAAATAAAACCACTGTCCAATTTCACTAGCTTTTCAGATAGGTGCTGCTTTTGAACTCTTTTCTTATACAGGGATGGAAGGTAGTTGTAGGGCTGAGTTACTATGCCATATTGATTCCTGTTCATATGAGTTCTTTGGGAACATTTGCAAGCTGATATCTGAGAATTTAATAGACCACACCTGCAATGCAAAAAAACAGCGGTCCCAAGCAAATAAACTAAAAGAAAACTACAGGTAAATTATCATGGGACTAATTAAGAATGAAATAGAGCATTGCAGCGGTAAGTAGGCATAGTATGTTACCTATCTACAAATGTACATATACCTTCAATATCAAAACCTCCTTGCTTCAATGGACAGTAAACTTATTATTCTGAGTATTCATGCCATATATCAACCTCAGCTCTCTTCCCGACTAGGAGGTCTGTGTGCATGATACACTCCACTTACAAAATTTTCGGGTGGGGCTGACAAAATTTGAAAGCAGTTTGATAGACCATATCTGCAACGTGGATTTTCCTAAGCTCCAAAATGTCAAAATATAATGGAGCTACAGATAAATGGAAATGGGCTAATGAAAAATTACCATGTCATTTTATTCTTGTTCCATTGCCAGTCAATAAATTGGGTGAGAGTTAGGTGAGAGGGTGAGGGTGCTTAGAGGCTTGAGTGGTAGGTCAAACTGAGTGACAGGCACCACCCGTGGTCTGGAGCTTGGTGATGGTCTGCTTGAGCTGCTGATGTAGGCCTTGTGCTTGGCATGGAGGCCTGGGCTTTTGGGTTGTGGGTGTTCAGGGAAGGAAAGGGAAGAAATATCAAATGGGTGGGGAATGGTGTATAGGAACAAGAATGTTTCAATGGGTGTATGATGGTATTTTACATCCACTACCTCAGCTGTATGGGTCAATGTCTGTGGATAACTTAAATCATTTTTTGAACAAAGATGCTAGTATTGCCATTCTCTATGCAAAGAATTGAAAGGTAGATTATCCAAAGCTCAAACAAAGTGTCTACATAAGTACGACTGGCTTTGTACTTGCCACATGAAGTGATGGCCCACTTCCTGCTGATTTTGAGGTTTTTGATCTTTACACTAGAAGTTCTTTGGAAGACTTAATTGACCATTTTCTACTAAAATTAACAATACATGTTGAACATACAGTGGACTTCCTACCAGAAGATCCACCGGTTTATTAATCTACTTGCGATCAAGTCATGGATTATGGCAATGCTCCACTTTTGAATGAAACGGCATTCTCCGTGGTGTTGAAACCTTAATTTCTCGAGGTATGAATTGGTGGTCACATGCATTTGACTTCTTCACGTCGTCTTGCCGAACACCATAGTCCGACATCAGCGCTTCAACAAGTTTTCAAAAACTATTGCCAGCTGTGAGAATCATGAGTGATTGCAATCTCAACTCAATGTAAGAGACTTTATTTGTTTCTTCTTTGCAGAAATATTGATATAAGAGTCATTAGCCCCGGAAATAATAAGTACTTGTTTTTTCATTGTATGGAGGTATCAAACTCACAGTAAGGAAATTATAGTGGTCATCAAACTACCTCTGAGTAAGCAATTTTGGAAATCATAAAACAACTGTAATCAGATAGGCTGAAAATATAAATAGATTCTTCAGAGACAGTTATGGTAATACTTTCAATGGCCCAATCAATAATGTAGGACGTGATCAAATAGTAAAAATCTCTGGTATTGTTACATTTATACATCAAAGCAGCACAAATAGTCATTTGGATTATGTTTAGATACAACAATTCATGATATCCGAAAATGGATTGGTGCACCAGATCCTTCAACAAACTTTGTGGCAGCCTGCAATAAGATGACAGAAGGAACTGGCCTTTGGCTTATGAATGATGGAAAATTTCAAGAATGGAAAAGCCAAGATGGTTTATTCTGGTTGCAAGGCAAAGGTTGGTGTAATTTATATATTTATTGTTATAACTGGTACTGACATTATCAACCAACCAGCTGGCTCTGGAAAAACATTTCTCTGGTAAAGTTTTCTCTGGAGTCAACGTTGTATATTGGACTGACATAAATACAGCACAACAGCTATTAAAACTCTTAAAAACTCTGGAAATCCAGTTTTCTATTTCTATTTTGATTCTCTGGATTCTAGCCAATCCAAGACAGGATATGAAGGACTGGTTGCATCTCTTCTTACTCAAATCGGTACTCATTCAGCATATGTTACGACCGAAGCCGTACTTCAAGGATTCTACGCTGAGGTCGTAGGTTCTGGGTAAGGTTCGAAGAACCTCGTCACAAAGACAAAGGTTCTGGATCGGGTTCGGAAGGCCTTTGTCACAAAGACAAAAGGTTCTGGTTCCGAAGTTCGAGTTGACCTTGTTACAGAAACAAAGGTCAAAGGTTCAGTGAGTTCGACGAGCCTTTACAAGTAGTAAAGGTTTGAGAAGACTTAGAAGAAGGATCTCGCAGAGTCCTTGTAGTAAGGCTAAAAAGTATAGATTGGGAAGGTCGAGCTGAAGAACTAGCTCAACCCAAAGCTATCTTAAATACAAGGAGTCCTCATGTACTAAGTACTACTGAAGCATGTCTTGTCCATGAGGAATACGAGAGGGAAAAGGTAGGAAACAATAAGGAGACATGCATTGATATGCATGTTGAAAGCAAGAATAAAGCATGTTCAGATGAACATGAAGGAAGTATAAGTAAAACAGCAAGGAAGTGTAAAGGAAACAGTAAAGACATGCACTCTATGCATGTTAAAGGTGAGGATGAAGCATGTTTAGGTAAACATGCTGGAAACACATGGTATAAGTGAAACATGAGGCAAACATGAGGAGTAAGCAAGATGTCCTCATGTATGATCACAAAGGTGAAATGATGTGACAGAGATGAAAGAATGTGAAAGAGGTGAAGGGATGTGAAGAAAAGAGGGTTGTGACAATCTAAAGGTTTTGGTAAACACGAGAGGTAAGACATCCTCGTGTGTGATCATGAAAATATAGAAAAAGAAAAGGAAAATGAATATGGAGAGGGAATAACTGTAACATTACCCCTTTCCTATCTTCGAAGTCACCCTGACTTCAATATTCTTCTTGATATCTTTCAAGGGTGTTGCCTGAAGTTAGCTTGTCCATGTCTTCTTTAATTGTTGGAGAATCATTTTGTGTGATGATGGTTTCCATCCCTCCTTCAATTTCTTCTGCTTCTTTCCAAGTTCGTCCAGGGTTATTTTCCCAAAGAAACTCCCTCCATTTCTTGTCAAAATCTTTCCAGTTTTCTTCATCTAACTTGGCATAGTCGGTGGCTTCTTCTCCCCAGTCGTTGGCAATACGAATAAGGATATCAGCTGCTGATTCTTCAGAATCCCAGTCTGACAGAGCTTGGTCATCGTGAGGAACATAGTCCCAATAATTTGTCCAATCCTCGTTGGAAGGTTCCGGTCCTTCCCAGTTTCGAATATCTTCTTTGGTAGGGGTATCATTTTCCATGGAGTCGAGGAGAATGAATCGGAAAGTATCAAACTCCTGTTGGATGAGGGTAGGGGTCGAGGGTCGAGGAATAGTAGGAGTAGTGGTGAAGCTAAAGTATATGGTCGACGGGCTGATGGTGATAGGAGTTGTAGGAATGGGAGTGATGGGGGTGAGAGAGATCATTTTAGTTTGTTCCTTCTTTTATAATCTTCAAGCAGCTCTCCGGCATGTTCTAAGTTTCCTGCTGGTTCCCATGAGTTTGAAGTCGATGGATATCCTACCCAAGACACGAGGTATTCTCGAGGATTCTTCTTTGGCCGATGTGAAAGGATCGATTCTATTTCATATTCCTCTTGTCCATCCACAATGTCTGCAGGTGGTTCCAGGTAATTTTGTCCATGTGCTTCATTTTCGATGTACGGAGTGAGTAGAGCCGCATGGAAAACAGGGTGGATCTTCCATCGTGGTGGTAATTCCAGTTTGTAGGTGACAGGTCCCAAGACCTCTTTAATGGTGAAGGGCCCTTCTCGTCGTGGTGATAATTTCCTTGAGGGATACAGGAGGCGAAGGTTCTTTGCTTCTAGCCAAACCTTCTGTCCTGGTTCAAATGGAATGAATGTCTTCTTGGATCGAGCAGCCATTTTCTGTCTGGCTAACTCGTGTAAGGCAAACGTTTCTTCTCTGATCTTCTTTAGATTGCTCATTCTTTCCTCTACACTGGGTACGTTCGATTTCTGTTGAATGGTGGGGAAGGGTCTAGGGTTGTATCCCATCATGAGGAAGAATGGCGAGTGATTTCTGGCAGAGTGGATTCGATTATTGTGGGTGAACTCTGCTACGGGTAATTCTTTCCTCCAAGTTTCCTGGTGTCTGGCGCAAAACAAGCGAAGATATGTTTCGAGTTCTTGGTTTACGCGTTCAGTTTCTCCATCTGTCTGAGGGTGGAATGCCGTGCTCATGACCAATTTGATTCCAAGAAGTCGACCTATTTCTTGGAACACATTGGCAGCAAATCGGGGATCTCTGTCAGAGAGAATTTCATCTGGTAGTCCAAATCTCCGGTAGACATGGTCCAGAATTAAGGTAGCCACTCCCATGGCATCAATTGTTTTGCGGCAAGGGATGAAAATTGCCCCCTTCGTAGCCACACGGTCGACCACGACCAATATTGAGTCATCTCCATCTACTTCCGGTAAGTCGGTGATTAAATCCATGGTGATTTTCGAGAATGGTAGGGCATTTTCTCCTCCTGCAATTGGCATTAATGGTGGTGTCGTTGGGTGAGTGTTCACCTTCATTTGTTGACAGGTGGCACATCCTTCCACGTATTTCTTGATAAAGGAATACATCCCTGGCCACCAATATTCTCGTTTGATTAGTTCCAAGGTGGTGTATTGTCCTGGATGTCCTGTTGTCCTTCCATCATGGTATCTTTTAACCAAGTTTCTTCGTAATTCTTCATCTTGGGGAACGTAGCATTTATTCATAAAGAACAATATGCCATCTTCGATTTTCCAGTCAGATAAAGCTGATTTTATTGGTGGTGCTCCATTTGTCTTGAGTGCTTGGACAGCACTAAGCATCAAGTCGTCCTTCATAGTCTTTTCTGCAATAAGGGAGTGCAGTTCTGTGTCCATTACCCTGACAAAAAGTTTGTCTGGCAACATGGTCACATTCTCGTTGTCCGTATCTTCTTCTGGTACCAGATCCTCTCTTCTCGATAGGGCATCTGATTGTACCATCTTCGTTCCCGGGGTGTGGATTAATTTTAAATCGTATTCAGAGAGCGTGAGGCTCCATCTGGCTTGTCGTCGATTTAATTTCTGGGCGCTTCGGAAGTATGTGAGGTTCTTGTGATCAGAGAGGATGGTGACTGGGTGTTTCGATCCTAGGAAATAGTGTCTCCAAGTTTCCAAGGCTTTTACAATGGCTAGGAGTTCCCTGTCATAGATCTCGTAATTGCGTTCCGTTTCAGTGAACGCATGAGAGATATATCCACAAGGATGCCAATCTCCATTTATATCCTGTTGTCGTAGTACTGCTCCAGTAGCCCATTTTGACGCGTCACATTCGATAACGAAAGGTTTCTCCACATCTGGCATTAATAATACCGGTTCTTCCAAAAATTTCTTCTTCAGCATGTCGAAGGCTTCTTGTTGCCTGTCCGTCCATCCAAATGGTTTGTCCTTCTGGGTAAGTTCATTTAGCGGTTTAGCTATATCCGCGTATCGTCCAATAAATCTTCGATAAAAGTTTCCAAATCCTAAGAAGGATCGTACTCCTTTAACGGTCGTTGGAGGTTTCCAATCCCTAATTCCTGCAAGTTTGACAGGGTCCATTGCAATCTGGTTCTTGCGAATGATGAGTCCTAAAAATCCTACTTCAGGTTTGTCAAATTCGCATTTCTCTGGTTTCAGGAAAAGATCGTTCTCCTCAAGCCTTTGTAGTACTCGAAGAGTCCTCTGTTGGTGTTCCTCTGGATCGGTTGAGAAGATAAGGATGTCATCCATATAAATGACAAGCCATCCTTCATCCAGCATATCACGGAAGAGGTCGTTCATCAGGTTCTGGAAAGTGGCAGGGGAATTTGAGAGCCCGAAAAACATAACAGTGGGTTCGTACAACCCCCTGTTAGTCTTGAAAGCCGCTTTCCATTGGTCTCCATCTTTGATTCTAACATTGTTGTATCCCCAACGTAGATCCATCTTTGTAAAAATCGAAGCTCCTTTTAGCTTGTCGATTAGATCTGGGATTAAAGGAAGTGGATAGGCATTCTTTATGGTCCCTTCATTAAGTCGTCTGTAGTCTTGGCATGGTCTGAATGCTCCTTCTTCTTTCTTTGCAACAAAGAAGAATGGTGATGCCATCGGTGATTTCGAGGGTCTGATATACCCTTTTCGGAGGTTTTCTTCGATAAATTCGTCCTGGAGTGTCTGTTCCTTTGGAGATAATGGATAGACTTTGCAATCCTTTGGTACAAAGTCTGATTTCAGATCTATGGCATGGTCATAGGGTCTGGATTCCGGGAATCGTTCTGAAGCCTTCTTTTCGAAAACTTTTTTGTACTTGTAACAGTACTCTGGGATGAGCTCCTCCACTGTCTTCTTCCTTTCCTCGGGTTTCTTCTGTGCAAGAGTTTGAGAGAAGGTGGTTTTGGCTCGAATTAAAATTTCCGGTTCTTCGGAGTCCAAAATATCTGTCTCTGCTCGTTTGATTGCCTTTTCTGCTATTTCTCGATAAACCTTTCCAAATCTGTGTCGTTCCTTTAGTTGGATCGTCCCTTCTTTCCAGTTGATTTCTGGGTTCTCATCCTGTAACCATGGAAGTCCAAGAATGAAGTCCTCTTTTCCTAGTCCTGATACCAGAAAAGAGATACTCCTCTTCTGTCCTCCAATGGTCGTTTGAAGAAATACTTTCTCCTTGATCTCCCCTTCCTTGTTCCTAGTCCCATCCACATTATAAACCTTTATTGGCTTCGGTAACCGTTTGGTTTGTATCTGGTGTTTCCGAATGAATTCCCTATTAACAAAAATTCCTCCAGCTCCAGAATCAATGAGAGCTTTGGTTTCAACGGCTTCCTCCCCTTCTTTGACTGAGATGGGGACATGGATCGAGTTCCGGTTCATGGTGGTTTGTACAAGTTTGGAAATCGAGATAGGAGGGGTCGATATAGGTTTAATGGGGTTCTGGGTTGGTTCGATAGGGGAAGTCGAAGTCGAATTGAGTTTTTTCTTCATTAATGATCTCTGTCTCTTGAGTTCATTAAGGATTTCCTCCTTCTCTTCTTTGTCTGCTTCTCGAATCATTTCCTTCAACTTTGCAGCAAGGCTTTGCTTTGGGTCCTCTGCTTTTTCTGGTGTTTTGGTTTCTGAGTTATTCGGGTTACTAGGACAGTTTCGTTTAATGTGTCCAGTCTTCCCACAACCAAAACATCTTCCTTTCTTCTTGTATTCCGTCTTTTCGTTCGTAGATAACCTATTCAGGTTTATCTTGTCCGATTTTCTGGTTGTCTGAGGGAAATGTACTGGTTCCCTAAGTCGTTTCAAGAGAAGCTCTGCCAGCTTACTCTTGGGTTTGGCTTCCGCCTTCTTCCTGAGTCGGGTTAGGGTCGATTCTTCTGGTTGTTTAATTTTATCTTCATTGTGGAGTCTAGTGAGATGATTCTGAAGGACTCGGTTGTGTTTCCTGAGTCGTTCCAGAATCTCCTGTTTGACTTGTAGTCGTTCAACAGGGTCTGTTTCCATCACCAGTCTTTGTCGGCATAGTTGAACAAGTTGTTGCGCTCTCGGTGATGCAACACTGTTCCGTTTCGGGGTTCGGTTAAGGGTCAGTTTTGCCCTTTCATTTCGGATGAAGGTTTTGAATCGTTCGTCCTGGGTGATAGACATACTAGTCTCGGTTTCGGTTCTGTTTCTGGTGTATGGGTAGAGGTGGGCGAGTTTCCCTCTAGTTTCTATTCAGGTTCAGAGGTGTACGAGTTTTCTTTCTGAAGTTCTGTTTCGGGGTTAGAGGTGGTCGCGATATGAACCAACAGCTCTAGTTCGGTTTGTTCGTTTGTAAGGGGTCCCTAATTTCGTTGGGCCGTCCCTTGGTTCCGTTTGGGGATGCCTAAACCTTGGTAGGTTGGCAAGTTATGGTTCAGCTCGACCTTTTGTTACGACCGAAGCCGTACTTCAAGGATTCTACGCTGAGGTCGTAGGTTCTGGGTAAGGTTCGAAGAACCTCGTCACAAAGACAAAGGTTCTGGATCGGGTTCGGAAGGCCTTTGTCACAAAGACAAAAGGTTCTGGTTCCGAAGTTCGAGTTGACCTTGTTACAGAAACAAAGGTCAAAGGTTCAGTGAGTTCGACGAGCCTTTACAAGTAGTAAAGGTTTGAGAAGACTTAGAAGAAGGATCTCGCAGAGTCCTTGTAGTAAGGCTAAAAAGTATAGATTGGGAAGGTCGAGCTGAAGAACTAGCTCAACCCAAAGCTATCTTAAATACAAGGAGTCCTCATGTACTAAGTACTACTGAAGCATGTCTTGTCCATGAGGAATACGAGAGGGAAAAGGTAGGAAACAATAAGGAGACATGCATTGATATGCATGTTGAAAGCAAGAATAAAGCATGTTCAGATGAACATGAAGGAAGTATAAGTAAAACAGCAAGGAAGTGTAAAGGAAACAGTAAAGACATGCACTCTATGCATGTTAAAGGTGAGGATGAAGCATGTTTAGGTAAACATGCTGGAAACACATGGTATAAGTGAAACATGAGGCAAACATGAGGAGTAAGCAAGATGTCCTCATGTATGATCACAAAGGTGAAATGATGTGACAGAGATGAAAGAATGTGAAAGAGGTGAAGGGATGTGAAGAAAAGAGGGTTGTGACAATCTAAAGGTTTTGGTAAACACGAGAGGTAAGACATCCTCGTGTGTGATCATGAAAATATAGAAAAAGAAAAGGAAAATGAATATGGAGAGGGAATAACTGTAACAGCATATGACCACACTTATTTAGAGAGTCTCTATAAAGAGAATCAGGAAGGACACACCAAAGTTCCTGCTCATGATATGAAGATCACTATTCAGGAGACTCTCAAGAAGTGTCCAAAGACCCAGGCCACATACATTTTTCTTGATGCAATGGATGAATGTAAAAATGAGAACCCGGTCAAAAGCTTAGTCCAGGATCTACTTATGGTACAAAATATTCATATCTTTGTCACCAGTCGCTACTCTGGCTTAGACTTAAAACAGGCTGTTAGTACTGGTTGGAACATATCTTTGGATTCTTTTGGTATAAATGTGGATATCTCAGTACATATCAACAAAGCACTTACCTCAAATGAATCATTCAAGGGTTTGGAAGAAGAAATCCAAGCTGAATTACTTAAGAAGGCTGATGGACAGTAAGTTTATTTCTTATTATACAATACAACATAACCTAACAGAATGCAGAATACGCTGGGTGGACTGCCAGCTTACATCCCTTCAGGAGCTTGGGACTAAAAAGGCAATTCAGAAGGCTCTCAAAACTCTTCCAAAGACTTTAGAGGAGATATATGCTCATGCATTGGAAAACATTCATAAAGACCATAGAGATGAAGCTAAATGCCTTCTTCAATGGATATTGTTTTCTTACCAGCCACTCACAGTTGAAAATGCAATGGAAGTTTTAGCAATTGATCCTGAAAAGCAAGCAGTAAATAACTATAGGGATGATCTATCAGAGAAAAATCTGCACAAAATTATTAGTTCCGCTATAGTTGTGATCACAGGAGATAAATACAATAGAAAGAAAGTGCAGCTGGCACATCCATCAGTCAAGGAATTCCTGAGTGGTGAGAGAGAATCACATATTTCAAGTAAAATCTATGTGGAGGAAAAATTAGCACATGAAGTAATTGCACAATCATGCATTATTTATTTGCAGCATATTGTGCAAGTTGAATCAGTAGAGATGGCATATGCAAAGTTTCCATTGACATGGTATGCTGTACATTACTGGGCAATGCATGTGGAGAAAGTTGAAAGCCTAGATCAGAAAATGACCAAATTTGCTGTGAGCTTGTTAAAATTTGAAAATGATTTCTTGAATGAAATTTTGTGCTGGGATAAACCAGATCACTATAGTTCATATTGTACACACAGTAAAAGTGGTAAATCAGCATTATATTATGTATGTCTAAGAGGGGGAGTGGGAGTCATTGTAAAACTACTAGCAGATGCAGGAGCTGATGTGAATGCCCAAAGTGGTGAATATGGAAATGCACTGCAGGCAGCTGCATATGGCCAAAATGAAGGGATTGTGAAGCTGCTGATGGATGCAGGAGCTGATGTGAATGCCCAAGGTGGAAGATATGGTTATGCCCTGCAGGCAGCTGCATATACAGGAAATGAAAGGATTGTGAGGCTGCTGATGGATGCAGGAGCCGATTTGAATGCCCAAGGTGGTCAATATGAAAATGCCCTGCAGGCAGCTGCATATGGCCAAAATGAAAGGATTGTGAAGCTGCTGGTGGATGCAGGAGCTGATGTGAATGCCCAAAGTGGAGAATATGGAAATGCCATGCAGACAGCTGCATATTCCCAGAATGAAAGGATTGTGAAGCTCCTGGTAGATGCAGGAGCTGATGTGAATGTGCAGGGTGGAAGATATGGAAACGCCCTGCAGGCAGCTGCATATTTTAAAAATGAAGTGACTGTGAAGCTGCTGATGGATGCAGGAGCTGATGTGAATGCCCAAGGTGGTCAATATGGACATGCCCTGCAGGCAGCTGCATATTCCCAGAATGAAAGGATTGTGAAGCTCCTGGTAGATGCAGGAGCTGATGTGAATGCGCAGGGTGGAAGATATGGAAACGCCCTGCAGGCAGCTGCATATTTTAAAAATGAAGGGATTGTGAAGCTGCTGATGGATGCAGGAGCTGATGTGAATGCCCAAGGTGGAGAATATGGAAATGCCCTGCAGGCAGCTGCATATTCCCAGAATGAAAGGATTGTGAAGCTCCTGGTAGATGCAGGAGCTGATGTGAATGCCCAGGGTGGAAGATATGGAAATGCCCTGCAGGCAGCTGCATATTTTAAAAATGAAGTGATTGTAAAGCTGCTGATGGATACAGGAGCTGATGTGAATGCCCAAGGTGGTGAATATGGAAATGCCCTGCAGGCAGCTGCATATAAAGAGAATGAAGGGATTGTGAAGCTGCTGATGGTTGCAGGAGCTGATGTAAATGCCCAAGGTGGAGAATATGAAAATGCCCTGCAGGCAGCTGCTTATTCCCAGAATGAAAGGATTGTGAAGCTGCTGATGGATGCAGGAGCTGATGTGAATGCCCAAGGTGGTCAATATGGACATGCCCTGCAGGCAGCTGCATATTTCCAAAATGAAAGGATTGTAAAACTGTTGATGGATGCAGGAGCTGATGTGAATGCCCAAGGTGGAGGATATGGAAATGCCTTGCAGGCAGCTGCATATTTTCAAAATGAAGTAATTGTGAAGCTGCTGGTGGATGCAGGAGCTGATGTAAATGCCCAAGGTGGAGGATATGGACATGCCTTGCAGGCAGCTGCATATTCCCAAAATGAAAGGATTGTAAAACTCTTGATGGATGCAGGAGCTGATGTGAATGCCCAAAGTCATGAATTTGGAAATGCCTTGCAGACAGCTACATATTTCCAGAATGAAAGGATTGTGAAGCTCCTGGTAGATGCAGGAGCTGATGTGAATGCCCAGGGTGGAAGATATGAAAATGCCCTGCAGGCAGCTGCATATTTTGAAAATGAAGTGATTGTAAAGCTGCTGATGGATGCAGGAGCTGATGTGAATGCCCAAGGTGGTCAATATGGAAATGCACTGCAGGTAGCTGCATATTTTCAAAATGAAAGGATTGTGAAGCTGCTGGTGGATGCAGGAGCTGATGTGAATGCCCAAGGTGGGAGATATGGAAATGCCCTGCAGGCAGCTGCATATGAAGAAAATGAAGTTATTGTTAAGCTGCTGATGGCTGCAGGAGCTGATGTGAATGTTCAAGGTGGTGAATATGGAAATGCACTGCAGGCAGCTGCATATTTCCAAAATGAAGCAATTGTGAAGCTGTTGGTGGATGCAGGAGCTGATATGAATCTCCAAGGTGGTGAATATGGAAATGCTCCGCAGGCAGCTGCATATGTCATGAAGCTGCTGGCAAATCCAGGAACTGATTTGAATCCCAGTCAATATGGGCACCCCTCTCAACCCATATGCAATGATGACACTCAACATGCTCCAAATTTCGCTCTCAACACTGAACATAATTTCAATCATTAAAGTGGTGATTCGGTGAATCCAGCAAGGTCTCACATTGGGAATGAACCACAAGTTGGTATGCAACTTCAACAGCCAAACATTTTATTGTTACCCACCTCCAGTGCAGCACATTTAACAAACCAACGTTCCCCTTATACCTGTAATTCTCATGGCATATCTTTTAACCCTGACTTCTTCAGCAACAACCACTCATGTGGATGTATAATCATTTTGTGGACCAGTGTCAAGAGGCTCCTTTCAAAACTCAACTAAACTATTATGAGGCCCCTTAAGGGACTTGTCCTTACCAAACCTGCATCACTGGCAGGTTCTTATCTCTTATTACACAAATCCATTTGATATATCAATTATCTTATCTGTCATGTGATAAGGGCCTCATACATGCCACACAAAAGCGATGGCCCATTTTCTTAATCAAATAGATGTGGGCTATCACTTCATGTGGCAAATACCAGGCCAATAATTGCGAGTGCTTATGACTATTGACAGATTTAAGTGCCCTCAGGGTTTTCTGATAAGTACTAAATGGGGTAAGTATTTGGGAACTTTTGTGGTCAAGTTTAGTAAGAACAAGTCCTTCGAGGGCCTTGTAATGATACACACACAAATATGATACATTCCATTTCTCTTCATCTCTTAGTAAATCCATTGTTCAATAAATAATTTGAAGGGTTTTAACCTTCTTCAGTTTACTTTTCTGCAATAGCCAACTGTTATCTTTTTTTTGCAACAGCTGTGATTATTGCAAATTCAATACTTTTCTGGCCTGATGATGGTTAATGGGTAACAACCAGCTTGCATAATTACCATGCATCACATGTACTCAGTCGTACTATAGTATTTTAAGATGTGGACACGACAAGGATATGCAAAGTCGTGTTTTAAGAGTCTTTTCCATTGTTTTGAGGCTCAACAAATTTTTGTAGACTGCAATAGATAAGTAAAAGACTAAAACAATACTGTTTAAGTAGAAAATACTCTGAAGAAACAATAGAAGGTTTATTAATCCTTTAAATGATATGCTGTGAGAGCATGACACATTCAATATAGATGTAAGTAGGTTACCCAGACCAGAAACTATTACACATATACTTATTATTACCTTACAACTGTCCATTGACCAAACCTCAAGTGTAGATTTTGTGAGGGAGGATCTGTACAGATGAAAGTAGTTCAAGCGAGACGTGAGAGTGACAAGTATAAACACCAACTTTGCCGGTAGCTGCCATTACCAAATTGCCAAAGTTGGACAGATTTTGTTTCTTGTAGCACAAACAGCAATTAAAATCTCAAGTGATATTCAATAACCAGTAGGGCCAACAGTTGGCCCTACTGGTTATTGCAACGCCCACTACCACTAGATGTGGTGAGACTCTGTTTGATTAGGGGACATCCAAAAACATTATTGTCTTCGAAGTACATAATTGGCAAGAAAAGATTACTTATATAGTTTGAGTAAGAGTACAACCATTGGACCATTTAAAAAAACTTGATGTAATGTTGTAATTTATTTACAATGAAATGTGAGGCCTCTACCACCTCTGACCTCTTCTTGACTTTTGTGGTGTATTTGAAGCCATAGGCAGGTGATACTACTGTTGGCGTAAGGGGCAACTTTCAGTGTTCACGCTGTATACTTATTGAAGTAGTTGGTCACCCAGGTCAGTGGACTAACCTGAAGAACTTGATAGTTGGATTATATCATTATTTGTGCTCTCCACAATGTTAGGGGCTGGGTGTTACGTGCTGCAAACTGACATAAACAGAGATCTGGTCACTGGCGTTGACGTTCTCTTCCATCATCTCCTTCTGTCTCCGTTCTATTTTACCCTCAACTGACCTCAAAGCAAAACAACGCCAGCGGAACAAAAACGCACAAGACAAACATGTCTTGTTCTTCTAGTTTTCGGGAGTCAGCTCGCTCATAGAATTGGACAATCTCGGACGGTCGTAGTGCGTATCCGTTCTTTTCAGTTCTCTCGCTGCGTTGCTAAACATTTGTCGCTGTACATACTGTAATCATTTCCATGCATCAACATTTTTGGTTTGTGTTCCCCGCCTTCCTCTTCTCTTCTCTCGCTTTTCACTGCCTGAGACTAAACATCTGCTATATGCAGAACATATACCAACCCTGCTGAACAGCGCCAAATGTACGTGTGTCTCTGCTCTTCTCGATACTCCCACTCATTCCCCTACCTAGCATTCGGATCCTCTGCCCTCCGTCTACGCCGTCATATCTAGACTCGTAACCAGTCGATGCACAACACTTTGATGACAGTCGATCAAAGCCGTGTGCGTAGCGACTGGGGCAGAATCCGGCACTTTTGTGAGGTCGCGCCAAAGTCACGTGTTTGTTTTGACTTCAACAAAATTCTCGACGATGTCCCAGACAACTTGCTCAATTTTTTCAACTTTACGTAGATAAGATGTATGTAGTACGTTTATAATCAAAATAAATGAACAACACCGTTTTCCGATTTTTAATGGGGCGTCTCTATGTCAAGATATGCTTGCTAGGTAAGAATTAGGGGCTTGTCGAATCTCGACTTGTAATACTTCACCCACCGACGTAAATCTTCATCCATGTTCAAAGGAAAGCACAATAGAGATGAGGAGAAGACATACAGACCAAATACCACAGCATATACCAGTATTCAAAGGTGGAAAACCCGAAATTATCTTATGACCTGCTTTTTCTTGATGCTCCCACAGCGCAGAGACCTCAAACACACTGCACAAGGTATCTCTGGCTTTCTCGAGTCTCCCAAGGTCAAAGTTACGCTGTTTTTGTGTGGAAATTGAGCTGGTAGGGAGTATGAGGCCTGGATATGATTGGTGTCCATAGCACAGGAACGGGGGCAGATTTTGAAAAATGGAAAACGGTGAGTGTCTTGTATTTTGTTATAAAGTGATTCTACGTAGTCGAAAGTAACGTAGGGCGACATAAGGGAGCAAGTTGTCCTGGATATCGTCGAGAATTTTGTTGAAGTCAAAACAAACACGTGACTTTGGCGCGACCTCACAAAAGTGCCGGATTCTGTTCCAGTCGCTTCGCCAACGGGTTTGATCGACTGTCATCAAACTATTGCAGAGCGACTGGTTCGAGTCTACGTCATATCATTCTTTTCTATCGTTTCTATTAGAGCTACACCTACCACTCCTTAGTTGAAGCTGGTATGTTCGTCCGCTCATGTCCTGCATGCGGCAGTCTTTCAAAATGCCAAGATTAATCCGTTCCATTTTGCCTCCTCTAGCCTACGAGGTTATCTACCCATCAGTTTTCGAATATATCAAGCTTGTTTATCACCAACAATCCCCTCCCTCCTCTTGTTCACTGGAGGTGGTTCTGGACCTCTATCTTTTCAGCTGGATCGGTACTGGGTCTGGTATAACGGGTTGGGATCATCAAAGCCTGCTAAACTCAGTGCTCCCTTGTACGTGGCCTAAACATTCTATCCATCTTTGCTCAGTCTCTTCTAATACTGCTTTATGCTTTGTGTTTTATTCAATTCTTACTTTTTCCCAACACTCTCAAGTCCTCCCGTCCCCATTCCCTCTCCCTCTCCTGTCTCCCTACTCTCCTGGTTTCCAACGATCTACACACCCAAATTCAGACCACTTTTGCTCGGATTTGTTGCAGCTACTGCCTCGACTCTCTCCACCGACGCCCATCCTAAATGATGAGTTCTCGAGTCTCTCCGAAGGCGAACTGAAGTCAGCTGTGACCGATTCAAAATCCGCAAAATTCGTTGTGTTCGTTCCCCGGGCAAGAAGTGTCCTTGTACTGCCTGCGCTCAGGCCTGCGAGACCTGCGAGTCGATTCTTCCTCAAAAGCAGCACGTCTATGTTTCCATTAACCAACTCTCTCTTCATCATTATCGTGTTCTCGACCATCTCGTCCGCCAACTGTTCCCGGATAGGAATCTTGAGACCTTGGATGACCTGAAGAACCTCGCTACCTAGTATTGAACATAACATCCAGCTCCCACTCTTTTGACAACTCTGCTCCAACACCCGACACTTTTGAAACCCTCCCAATTGACCCCTCCGTCTGGAACACGATCATCTTCATCCCATTCTTTCCTCACCCCAACAAACGTCCAAGCTCTCATGCTCCTCCCTCTTCACCTGCGTTGTGCAGCTCGGATGTCACTAGGCCAAGCTTCTAGGACCGCTCTCGCTTTAGGTATGCATTGGGATGGGGAGAATGGAAATTTTGATCCGGTAAAGAGGGATATGAGAAGAAGTTGGTAGTGTTGCAACGGCTAGGCGCGGCTCGGCTAGGCTCGGCTTTCAGTCGGCTACAGCTTAAATTGGCTCACCAAGCCGATTTAATCATGTGGCTCGGCTCATCACACAGCTGGCTAGGCTCCATGGGTTGAGCCGTCAATTCTAGTGTTGCATGTGACTCGACTCCACTCTGACTAGTCGAGGAGTCGAGCCGATATTTGAGTGAGCCGAGTCGAGCTATTGACTCGTGACTCCAGTGACTCTACTGTCACTCGACTCCAGCTTGAGTCAACCTGAGCCGCCAACCTCTATCTATTCATTTTCGGCTATTTTTTATAGTGAGGGGCCCCCAACTCGAGCTGTCGGCCTTAATCACCTTGCCGTTTATTCATTTCTCAGTTATTTTGTCTTATTTAAATCACTAATAAATCCATTCTTAGAATTATTAATGTAAGCGACTGACTCGAGCGACTCGAGTGGGAGCGAGTCGAGAAATAAAGACTCGACTCCGGAGTCACCGGCATTTCAAGTCGTAGTCACCCGGAGTCGAGCCGGAGTGAGCTGAAGCGGAGTTTTGACATCACTAGTCAATTCTCTCAATTTCTCAATGCGTTATTTTCTGAGCTTTTTAGTCTTAAATACAACTAAGTGTAGTGTGATCATGAATAAAATTATATTGAAATGATTTTTAAATGGGCTTGGAACTTAAAAAGTTGCTAAAAAGGCTTTGAGTAGGACGTGATGAGACTTGGCGTGACGTTAATACGCCGTGCGAAAATTCTCGCATTTTAAGTGTCAATATTGCGACTACGAGTGCCGATATTGTATCTTATAAGGGGAATATAAGGACTGTAGTGAGCCCTGAGCTGTCAGTCAAAGTGCGATATAGCTACTAAAGCTAGATCTGGTGAAATGACTTCGGATTATTATTGATTCAAAGTTATTATGGCCTATGCTAGTCTCGAGATTGTAAAAACCTTCGATAATGACTTGGGACTGATGTTGGTAACTACCGATATCGGGAGGAACAGCATATCGGACGCTCGACTTGTATATATTGTCACGATCCTAAGGGAAGGGGAAGTGTTAGGAACGGGAATCGAACCTTCGGCTTGAAGCCGAGTTGCCACAAAGTGCGCCACATAGCGAGCTACTTACTGATCACAGACTACGTCTGGACTAGGAGTAACCATGCAAAATAGTGATCGATGGAAATCTAGAAGGACCGATCGTGGAGGTGTATAATAACCGCCTACCCATGTAAAACATCCACTAGATTGGCAATGATTGACGACATAAAGGGTACAACGGAGTTGCCACCTTGATCGAGGGGTAAAAGCTGTAGATATTGGAGTCTAGAATGGATCGACGTCTTACTGATACACTGCGGGGATCGAGAATAACATATCTCGGACGCAAAGCTGTAGAACGGGCGACCGCAAGTTCCGATATCGTGACCCAAAGAATCAAATGTAAAGAGCGGTTGAACGGTTGCGATCGAGTAAGATCGACTATAACGTAGAAAGTGAATATTCTGAAACAATGTAGTATTATACACGGACCGAGTACTATATCGAGTAGGACTATACCCAGTTTGGTACTAGCGCACGGACAAGGACATTTAAATAGTTTCTTTTATTATATTTTGTCGGACTCTCAAGTTTAATAGTTTCTTATTTACAGTAGTATAAATAGGGTCGAGGATTGGCGTAGAAAAGGCAGATTAGTACTGTGGACAACGCGGCTGTGATTTTGGTCATTCCCGGGGATATAAGTATCCTGCTTGATCAGACCAGTTGTAGTTCCAAGAAAGTCTAAAACCTTAAAAACGCATTCAAAGTCTGTTACCTTCGGGTTCAGCACCCTATATTGATTGGACATATTGTGTTATTTGACCTTTGATTGACTTGTTTGTTATTTGAACTTTGCCATTGTGATCTTGTTATTTGACCATTTGTTTGATCCATATTGTTGCCATTGAACTTGAACCATTGACCCATTGACTGCCTATATTTGAACCCACATCTCCACACTCGAAACTTTGAACTTACACTACCTATATCGCTACAAAGACCTTTGAAGGGTTCTGTCCTTTCAACTCGCACATACAAAACTTGCTAGATCGTATACCTATACAGACTCACTTTTGTGGTGTTTGTTGTTGGTGTTTGTCTAGTCCCACACAGCAGATTATATTGGAGCCCACCGCGAGGGGGTTCTATTGTAGCAAATTAACATTTGCTTCATTTTTGACTATCAATATCGATAGTTATAACTTTATAACGAACGACTTAACAAGGCAAAATTCCTCCTAGACGAAGTCATACTTCTGAAGGGACAACATCGATTGAAGCTAGTGATCCAGATTTGTTAGCGAGACAAGTACGAATCTATCGAAAGTTCGTATCTCACTACACAGATAAAACGCTTGCACAACAAATCGCAGCCGTAGCAAAGGCCGACGAGTCTTTTATACGCAATACAAGAAACGACGAGAAGCTTTCTAAAGACCCACAAGGGACTCTCTTGAAGCTTAAACATCTTTACAACTTGTATAACGGTTTGAAAGTTACCTACCCAGGTCAACAACTTCAATCTACATCTTATTTACCACCAATATCGATAGAAATGTCTGAAACGAATGATGCACCACCTGCACAAGCCGCTCCGGCGGCGCCTGCACAAACTGCAAAAGGAGGGAATCAGCCCTATAGCTTGATTCCTGACTATAATATATCGAGTGAAGCACTTAAGCAGCTTCGAAGTGATAAGCTGCCGAAAAAGTTCAAAGTGCCCCCTACTTTCGATAGTAGCAACCCAAGCCAACTGATGAAGTTCTTGGACGAATTGGAAGAAGTTTTCCAATATGCCTATGTAGTGGATGGAGATGCGAAGATAGCATTAGCCATTACCTACATGGAGTACCACACTCGTCAATTGCATAAGGGTTTAGCTAAAGAATGTGGGAAGGATTACGAAAAGTTCAAGGAAGAACTTCAGAAAGCCTATCCTGAATCGGTTGATAGAGGAAAAGGAAGTATGGCTAGATTGCGAGAAATCGTTAATCAACATCGCATTATTCCTATTGGACAGTATGAGCGTTTGCTCAAATACATCCGAGAGTTCAAGGTTGAACACGCGAAGTTAGTTTTGCCACCAGCAGTTATATCGAATGCTGAGGCGGTGAGATTGTTCCTTCGAGCCTTGGAAAAGGATTACCACAATGCCATAACTCTCCTCTTGCCTAAGACTGATCCGTTGAGGCGTAAGGAAGATCCTTGGGATCTTGAAGATGTGATCACGGCTGCCTCTGAGGCGTGCCAGAATCATATATCGGTGATCTATGGATTCTATGGTGAAGATGCACCTGATGTGGAAGTACCGATATCGGTAGTCCCAAGACAGATTGTGACTAGAGGGTCGACTTCTCAAGCTTCCCAAAGGCCGCAAGTCCAGGTTAAAGTTGAATCACCTAGATCGGATGAACAGTGGCAGAAACTTACGAGTGATGTAGACTCTCATAGCGCGTATCTTAGAAAGTTACAGCATGAGATGGACCAAATGAGGGAAGCGACTCGAGGACCAAGAGCGTTGTATGTACCCAACAGGGACAACGGGGGTCAGAGGCCGTTCCATTGCTACATGTGCCAATCTACTGAACACGGAGTAAGGGATTGTCCTATTCAGAATGAATTTATCGAAAAGAAGATCTTGATAAAGAACAAAGATAATAGGTTTACGCTTAGAGATGGTAGTCCAGTACCATATGAAGACGCAAATGAATCTAGACAGACGAAAATCGAGCGCATCATAAGAGAAAAAGGCTGGGACAAGAAGACCCCCAGTACTATGATGTTTGCTACTGATTGGGAGAATGAACAAGCCTACCTTATGGACGAACCAAGATCGTCCACAGTAGCGATATCGAACATGGTAACGGTCGATTCCGATAGATGGTCCTACATGGTAAACAAATTGGACGCTATTGACAATCGAGTTGTCACCATAGAGAAAGACAGAAGGTTGTACGACCATGAAGAGTCGGAAAACTAGGCGTTCCAATGATTGGTGCTGCTGAGACTTCCTCTCAGTTTGTTTCAAGCGGAGGAGCAGTCCATGAGG
>ML179464.1:0-87105 GCA_004369135.1 Dendrothele bispora CBS 962.96
GTAGATTTACTAACGTCTAACTTCTCTGTCCCCAGATATGTCATGGTAGGTCGTGCCGCTGTGCACTCAACAGTAGCAGTAGCTGCCCTCGACAGTATGGAAGCTGGACGTAAAGTTGAAGAGATAAAGACTAGGTTGGGGTTGTGATTGTGTAAATGATTAGTATTTCATGGGTTATTTAAGAGTCGAGTATCTTGCCATTTTTTTCGAAGAGGACAATACAAGTTTTGTAACTTACTGTCTGTACTACGGCGAAGAGAAAGAGTGATTCAAATACTTGCTGGACATTTATTGATGCTCTAACAACAACATATAGTAAGTCCTTTCTCACCGAAGAAATACTATCTAGTACATACTAACATTTTACCCTTATGATCCTACCAAAGGACGATGAGTCAAGAGTTGTAATTTTATCTTCTCGAACAGAAGCGTGCCATGGACAAGTGAACGAGCTGGATCATTTTAGAACGAGTCGAACTTTACAATCGCACAGGTGAAGCTACTTTGATCGCTAGAATGGAGAGCTTTTGTAGAGCCAGTGTGGAAGCTGGACGTAAAGTTGAAGAGATAAAGACTAGGTTGAGGTTGGTTGTGATTGCGTGGATAATTAGTGTTTTATGGGTTATTTAAGAATTGAGTATCTGTTTACATGTTTCCTGGATAATACCATACATAGTCTACATAGCGTATTTGGTTTTTTCCCTTTCAGTTTTACATCGGCGACAGCTGCGTAATAACAACCTCAAGTCCATCATTTTCGAGCTCTTCTACACGAAACTCGGTCTCGTCACCATAAAGATCCCTGACAATCAACAACTCTAATCTTTTCAACGGCTCCATGGCATTCAAGCTACTACTACTACTATATCGCGGCCCCGTTGAAACACTGCTGTTGCTGGCGCCGCAGCATCGAGATCGAACCATACGGTAGAAAAGCTCGTTCGAGGCGAAAGCTGTGGATGTAAGGTTGTAGAATTTGAGTTGGAGGTGGCGGAGGGAGGGGAGGGTTGGGAGAGCGATGTGGGGTGGGTAGAGGGTTAGGGTTTCGGTGAGGGTGGAGGCGTAGGATGAGGTGATGCGGCGGAAGGAGAGGGCTAGACAGCGAACTTGAAGGGTACCGGTGGTGGAAGCGCTCCGGAGAAGTTTGCATAGGAATTCGGGATGAGAGGTAGCGTCGATGTCGAGTATCCATAGTTCTTCTAAAGGGCAATGGCCATGGGATGTTTCGAGGAAAGATGAGGTGGAGAGTAAGGTTTTTTCTGCTGGCCAGATGATTGGGGAGAGGACGAGTTTTTTGAGTGAGGAGAGTTGGACGTTTTGGAGGATGTCTCCGAAGGGGTTGCAGATGGTGAGAGTGTGGAGGTTGGTATGGGGGACGATCCAATCCGACGACGACGATGTGTTTTGATTACTACTAGTAATAGTATTACTGCTAGCGCTGCTGCGTTTAGGATCAGTGACGTGTCTGTATTCCAATTCTTGGAGATTAGGAGCGTGATATAAAAGCTGAGCCAAGTCGCAGCTTCTCATGGGAACTCCTTTCAATCGCGTGATGCGTCCCCATGGAAGATGGATTTGGGAAAGGAAGTGTCGGCATTCGTGTTCGTATGTGAATTCTAGGTTGTTTAGATTTGGCGCGCTGGAGATGAACGTGGATAAGGTGGAGATGTGTGTTGGGGTTTCTATTGGGATTGCTAGAGATTGGAGGAGGGAGGGAGAGGAAGAAGAAGAATGCGGTGTGCGTGGTAGTTCTTCTCGAAGATGACTGTTGCTGCACTCTTCCAACACTGGTAGAAGCTGTTTTCGAAGCTCTAGAGTGACGTTTCTCCATCTACGAATGTGGGCGCAAAGTATCCTGAGCTCGGTTTCACCTGGATAGCGGTAAAAGGAAGGACACGAGAACGTGAACTCGAGTGGGTAATCACGGGTCCGGGAGAGAACGGTTTGGAGGATGGACACTGGATCGAGGAGGAAGACGTCTTCGAGTGAGAGACGTTGAAAGTCGATAGCGAAACTGGTCCAGAGGGAAGGTTTGTGGATCGCTGCTGCTCGCCAACGAGTGCATACTCGGGTGTAGGCGCAGATGCCTGTGACTTGTCTCCATTCGAGGAAGACGTCTGGTCTACGACCTCCCCCGGTGGGACTGGGAGAGGAGTCTGCGTTTCTCTCCATGTAGTCGTCTGAGCATTTATCTTGTTGCCAGTGCAGTCTCGGTCGTAGTTCACGGCCCATGTGAAAGATGAGAGTGAGGACTTCGGGGGGCAAGTGTCGGACGGGGGATAAGACGATTTGGTAGTCGTCTTGGATGTCCTCTAGGATCTGTTGTTCTCGTCTTAGACGTTGGAGTTCGGGGAGAGACCCAGGAGTCTCTTTTCGTCGTTGTTTGATCCTTGCGATTTCGGATTGAATTTGGCGAAGACTTTTGCGGAGAACGGTTTCGTCAAAATCGAACGGACGGTCGTTGTTTGTGAGATAGGAATGTAAAAGGGGGATTCGGAATCTGGAGTAGTCATCAGATTCTGGTTCTATGTTGTGTTTCTCCTTTGGACGACGTAGATGACGTTCGCTGAAAGACTTTCGTTCTACTTCATCTTGGTAGATGGCGTATCCGGCGAGACGACTGGACCGACCACGATAGACGCTTTCCTCGGGAGGGACGATAAAGCGAGATGGAATGGGTGGGTGTATGATGGGAGGAGGTGGAGAAGGGGTTTTAAGAAACATGCGCTCTTTGGAGTCCATTTGTAACAAGTTATCGTGAAGACGAACAAAGTAGAGATTCAAGAAGTATGGGAAGTACTTATCTTCGACCATTGAAATTTATATCTATTGTCCCTTTGGCAGTGTACGCCCACAAATCGAATGTCACACGTGCGGGGTTACGTTGAGATAGAACCTGATAGAACATAGTTCTCTCGACCGGGGTTTGTGTAAATGCCTAGTCATTGAAAGAGCATGGACATATCGGATCAGAAACGACCGAGTCACTAGAATCTGTGCAAAAACACATGGCTATACTATCGAGAATGGATGACTCGCCGATTTATCTGTATACGTTGGAATTTGAGTTTCGCGATGAAGTTACGAGCTCTCGCTCGATGGAGCTTCGTTAGTTGCAAGAGCTGCCGCAAAGACGTAATGCATGACTTATGAAGTCTACATACTTTTAAACACCTTCCTTCTTCTTCTCCAGACGTTGACATGCCGGCTGTGGTTAAAAGATCCACCGAGTACCAAGCTGTACCAAGCTTTGATCTTCAGCTAAGTAGCAGCTGCAGCGAGTGCCTCTCTGAATTACATAAACCAATAGAGACAAAAAGACTAAGTTCATTGGGACCGGAGTCGGTATTCATTATACAAAGCGCCGATCATGGAGGTATCAGAAGAGACTTTTGGAATATCGGGATCAGAATCAAAGTCATTTAGTGGAAGTACGAGATGGGGAGAGAGTAGACGCTCGGGCTGACGCGGGCAACTAGTGAAAAGATTATTACCCCACACATATCCGGCCCGACGCCGATCACGTATTACTATATACAACTTTCTTCTAAAGAACCTCTCTCTTTTTCCGCCTTTGTTTTTCCTTCTTTTTTGATGCCCTCCACGTCCAGTACCCGCCGCAAAGAAAAACACCTGACACCATCCGAGCTTTTAGAGATCCAACAAAAACGACTGCGAGGCGAAATCAGCTGTGCGGAATGTCGAAGACTGAAACTGCGTTGCGACAAAAAGACGCCTTGTGGATCGTGTGTTCGTAGAGGATGCGAAACGATCTGTCCGAACGGAACGTTGGAAGCTGGAGCTGGGACTAGGTTTATATTAGCTGACACGGACAAGTTGCATAGGAAGATTATGGGGATGAGTACGAGGATAAGACAGTTGGAGGATGCGTTGGCGATTTTGCAAGCTACGATATCACCGGAGAGACATCCGCTTTTGAGGGATGAGTTGTTGAAGGTTAAGTTTGGAGCGGAGGTGGAGGAGGTGGAGGAAAGGGCGGCACAGGAGGAAGGACTAGGACTGGGAATGAGGAATCCTAATGGGAGTGGAAGTATTAGCAGGGATTTGGGATTTCCTTGGACGACATCGTCAGTGACAACGGCAACGGCGACGACGACGACGGATTCCAAGGCGGATGTTGCAGACTTGGATGTTCTGGGGGCATTGACGCTAGGAGAGGAAGGCGAGATGAAGTACTTTGGAAGATCTGCCGGGAGTGAGACATTGATATTGGTGTGTTATCCTATGCATGACTCTATATTACTTCTTTGTTGATCTCTTTTCCAAGGCTGGAGAAGAGTACTTGTCTGATGACTCTTGTTCAGAAAACAACAACGGGGACGAGTCTGAAGACGAACTAGCTGAACGGCCAACTCAGTCAACTGCACGGCAAAACCCATCATCGGTGCTATCTCCGCCGCCGCCAGCCAGTGCAGCAGTGGGAGGAGGAGGACGTCCTCGGAGCTGGACGTACGACTCGTCTTTACCGCCTGAACTCTACGCGATAGCCATGTCGTCCATGTCACTGTCCAAATCACATGAAACCATTCTCAACTTGGTTCATCACCTCCCTCCTCCTTCTCGTGCGATGTCCCTTGCGTTTTCATATCTTTCCCATGGTGCCCTGTTCTTCCGTCCCATCAAGAGAGAAGAGCTTGTTAACGAGGTGTTGGGTGGTATATATGCTTTTACGCGTGCTTATGTTCATCGTTCTGGGTCTGAGTTGGCGTGGAATAACAACAACAACAACGATTCGGACTTTGGCTTGACACCGCCTGTCGTTCCCTCCCCTCATTTACTTGCCGTGGTCTTCTTCGTGTTCGCGTTGGGAGGTTATTTCGATCTCAACCTCGGACCTGGATCTTCGGCGTCCCATCATCCACATCATCTCCCTGTCTCATCCCCGAGTCCTTCTCAATCGATACCGGTACCGTCGCATGGCACTGGTTCTGGTGTGAAAGAAGACTCCGGTGCGGAACATACTACTACTACTAACGAATGGACGTATATGACGGAGGCGGAAGTGTGGTTCGATTTGGGTAGGAGAGCGTTGAGTGCTGCGAGAGCTTGGGTGCCGAATACTCTTTCACCTAATACTAGTGCGGGAGGAGGGGGAGGAGAGACACCCGATTTGAGTGGTCTTTTGGGATCGCCTACTTCACCTGTGTCTCCTACTCCTACTCCTGTCAATATCGGTGGTGGTGATGCTCAAACGGAAAACAAGGACAACAACGACAACAACGACAACAGCGGTAGTAAGGACGGTTCGAGTTTGTCACCGCCTTCGACTCCGTATGATACGATTAGGGCTTTGGGGCTTATGAGTACGTGTCTGTCGATGTTTGGAAAGAGGTGCGTTGTTTTTTTTCTTGTGCTCGTTGACTGGCGCTTCTTTGTTTCTGATGATGGATGCGTTTCGGTTGTGTCTTAAGGTATGCGAGAGATAGTGCATGGGCAGTTATGAGTTTGGCGAGTAAGATTGCGCAGGGTTGTGGGATGCGTGAGTGTAGCGTTTTTCTCTCTCTCTTTTGCTTTGGAAATACGAACTGATTTCGATTTATATTTATAAACGCACAATTGGTACAATAATTCTGAAACAATTCGAAACAGACCGAGATCCTGCTCGTTGGCATATGGATCCTAGGACTGTACAGAGGAGAAGGACGCTTTGGTGGGAGGTTTTGACGTCTGATGTGTCTCATGTGAGTGTGTGGAGTCGTCGTCGTCGCTGAGTCGTTTTTTTTTTCTTTCTTTCTATTCCTGCTTTTCTACGAGCACAACTTTTCTCATTGATCCTTCCACCCCCCTGCTTGCTGCATGTTTTGAGAAAAACTGACTTTTCGAGTTTTGTCCGTTGTACTGTTTAGTCATTAGCGTTGGGACGACCACCGTCTATCTTACTCTCCTTTGTCGATTGCGAGTTTCCCGACGACGAAGAGGCTCAAGTCGTCACAGAAGTCGGAGAGGATGCAGGCGTTGGGATGGGATGTGAGTTCTTTTTTACCTTTCTTTTCTTTGCTTTTTTTCCCCCTTAAGCTTAAGCTTCTTCCCCCTACCCCTCCCCTCTCCCTGATGCACCCCACGGAAGTCTGGCGCATGAAATACACATTTGCTCGAGACAGCTTCATGTCCGTCATTACCGCCACGTTGACTGCGAAGTCGCCGAGTTATGCGACTGTTATGAATTTGGATAGGAAGGTAAGGGTTTTTCTCTTTTTTTTTTTTTTTGCTTTTTTGTCTTTCCCGTTTTCATGTGTGGACATACATATACGATACATCAACTTTTTGGTATTAATGAATGACGCTCTTTTCTTTCTCTCCCTCCCCCAACACCCCCTCGTTACTTACGCACATATTTGCAAAATTTCGTTGGGGCTAATGGTTTTTTTTAGGTTCGTGAAATGACATTACCGGCTGGATTCAAACCCTATGTCAAACTCGAAGAAGACGGAGATGAGGTGTATCATAACAGTCATTTGAGTTTGAGGGACTTTTATGCTAGTCAGCATAGGACTGTTAGTGAGTAGATTAATCTGCGAAACCTTTTTTTTTGCCTTTCCCCCTCCCCCTCTTTTTTTCATTGGAACCCCTCGAAACATGGTTGTGCTAAATTGTTAATTGACTTATGACATTCATTATTATGAATTTTTTCATAGCCATGCTCTATCTCCATCGCTCCTATTTCGCCCACGCTCTCTTGACGAGTCCGAAAAATCCGTTGTTATCGCCGTTTGCGCCTTCGGTGCTGGCGGCGTATCGAGCGGCGAGTGTGATTATCAAGGCTGCGGTCCATTTGTTCGATAGGTGTCCCAAGTTGGCGGGGAGAGTGTGGTTTTTGATATATCATGTGTTTAGCGCTGCTGTGAGTTTTTTTTTTTTGCTTGGGATTTGTATTACGGGAAAGGGATGACTGATACGGTTTTCTTTCCATTCCTTTTGTTTCGTTTCGTTTTGTTTTTCTTGTATATAGGTGATAGTAGGGACCGTCGTGAGGCGTTCTCCAAACAGTACGATCACGCCCAACGCGCTTTTGGATCTGGGTTTGGCGGTGGACTTGTTTGGGAAGTGTGCGAATGAGTCACATAGGACTAGGGTTGCTTATGTGAGTTTTTTTTTTTTCGTTAGGTCGGTTGAAACTTGATTGATTACTTACCCTGGGGCCGACCCGTGCGTGTGTGTGTTTTAGTTGGTCCTCAGAAAGTTGAAAGAGAAAGCGGAAAAGTCGTATACGGAGTTTTTGAAGAACAAGGCTGCAGCTGCGGCTTTGGAACCTATGCATTTGGAATCACCAAACGCTGTGAAGACACCGACGGTGACGATGACGAATATTTCAGAGTCACAGTTTGGTTCTGGTGCTAGGGGTTCAAGTCCAAACTCGGGCGAGATGATTGTTGGTGGTGGTGGTTCACCAGAAAGCGGGAGAGCAGTAGCATCGAGAGAAGGAGAAGGAGCTAGTAGTAGCGGTGGTGATGGTGCAGAAGAGAACGAAAACGAGTTGGAAATATTTGGAGGACAGACCAAGTTGTTGATGAGGAAGGAGAGAAGAGGTAATAAGGCGGCGAAGAAAAGGGGATCGTCTAGTTCGTTTACGTCGACGACGACGGTTGGTGGAAGAGGAGGACCATTGCCGTCGTCGTCGTCAGCGTCAGCGTCAGGGATAGGTGGTGTTAGAGCCGGCGATGGTGTTGGTACTCCTGCTTCGCCTGTCGCTGGATCGACGCCAGGGTCGGAAATGGTCGATGCCTCTCCTTCTCCGCAGGCACACATTCAAGGATCGTCAAGTGCTGCTGCTGTCAATAACAATAGCGGTATGGTAGACGTCCCGTCGGCCCCTTCGTGCTCCTCTAGTACCGCTTCAGGTTCAGGCTCGGGGACAGGGATCTTGAACGGAGTTTGGAATTTCAATGACATTAAAAACGCGGGTATTGCGAATGCGAATCAAGATATGGACTTACTTGGTAATATAGATGGGTATGTGTATCCGTTGGATGGCATGACTAGCGAAAGGGTTGGTGGTGTTGTCGGTGGCGGCGGCGGCGTCGTTGGAGAGGATATATCGATGATGGATATCCCCATGGACTTGGGAGGGGTAGGGTTTGATGCTGCGATGGGTTTTGGGGCTGGAACGACTGGAACAGGGACTGGAGGGCTTTCGGTGGACGCGTTTGGGGTGGGAATGGGGATGGGGATGGATGATGAAGATATGGATGTTGTCGTTGGTGGTAGTTCGACCTCGTCTTCTTCTGCTCAAGGTGGAATGGGGATTGGTCATGTTAGTGGTGGTGGTGGTGCACAGGGCATACGGTCCATGTCTGAGGTGCACCCGTCGCTCGTGGAGTATTTGAGTGGGACGGAGGTTGCGTTTGCGCCTGGACCAAGTGGACAGAGGTCGTTTGGTACTTGGGGAAGTTTTGGACCGTCATCGACGTCAGCACCTGCAGATTCTCAGGCTTCGTCGTCGTCGTCGTACACACTTTGGGACATTGGGCCACCTTTGGACGGTATTGACTGGGGAAGCATGGTGTTAGACGCTGGGCCTTCTTCTCGATCATCATCTACTGCGAATGCGGATCGTGCCGCTGCTGTTTCTGACGATTTAAGGAATAACATCGGCAGAGGCCTCCATACACGAGGCCAGCAACCAGCACCAGCACCAGCACCAGCACCAGCACCAGCACCAGCGCCGTCGGCTTCGACTGCGTCAACTTCGGTGGATATGGACGAGCTCTATAGTCGTTTTATTCAATATCTCGCACAGAAACAGACCAACTTGCATGAAACACATCTGGCCGCATTATTGCAGAACAGTGAAACCAATTTGCATCATCCTGGTTTTGCTAGTGTTCGCGGACATGATTCCCTGAACAGCAATTTGTCGCCGTCCAGCTTCTTACACTCGGGGTTGGATGGGCCCATGGGACCGATTTGGTCATACCCTGACTCAACAGTTGGAAATGGTATGCCGGGAGGAAGCGCTGCTGGGTCTCAACCGAATCAGAATCCTTTATTCAAAACACACCTTCAAACTCTTCAGCACCAGCACCAGCAGTTTCCGAATACTAGCGGGCCGCGGGAGTCGCTGAGCTTAGCAGGTAATGGTAATGGTGCGGTGTCATCGACAGCGCGTAATTGGAGCAACGCACTGGGAGCAGCGGACAACATGGATGTGGGCTGGATGAATTTCATGCGTGAGGCTGGGCTCATGAAGGGCGGTGCGGAGGCTCCAGGCCGATAACTTGAGTCTCTTGGACGTTTTCATTTCTACCAATTGGGGTCGCCGTTTATAATCACTGTTACGTTCTATTTACTTTTATCTACTTAGGTGCTTCTATCTAGACCAGGTGTTTATCCGAACAACGCAAATGATGTATGTACTATATAATACTCTTCGGCACGCATGTTTCATCCCTTTTCTCCAAATGTAAACCTGTACTGGTGCTCTCAGACACGAGACTGATTATTGATACCTTCCACCCGGTATGCACAGACCTAACGTTTGAGAAGTGGCACCACCCGGTCCATCAAGTAATACAGAACAATGAATAGTTCATGGCCGTTCCCAAGAACATGATGGCTGTGAGTAAAAAATAGGTATCAGATGATGTGAAATGTCTGATGATCATAACACACAGGTCATGCTAAGCCGTTTTCCGACCCTCGTATCAGGGAAGCCGGCCGGCATCTGAGTTCTTTAAATACTTCACAATGGTGCTTGCTTTTCGCTAGTGCCCTTCAACACTCGACTTCACGAAACCCCTTCAAAAACAAACCAACATGCTCCACTTCATGAACTTTACGCTCTTCACGAACTTCATTGGGCTTTTGCTCGCTTTGTTTTCGGTAACTGTCAATGCCTTGCCCATTGGCGAATTGCACATGAGGGATGTATTCGTCCCACCTGTAACCTCCCCGACTGCCGACGCTGTTTGGGCTGTTGGATCAGTGCAGACTGTTACCTGGTGCGTGATTATTGTCCATGTTTTACCGTACATCCGTTCATGTCAATGACAGGAATACCACCGATGCTCCCGAACAAATTACCAATCCTATTGGCCGAATCATGCTCCGTAAGGGTGGTTTGACAACTAACAGTAAGGATCCGAATTCCTTGTCATAATTGTTCGGTATTGTCCCCTAATGAATCGTGTTCTACGTAGACACCCTTGCCGATGGGTTCGACATTCTTCTTGGCACCATAAACGTCACCGTCCCCGATGTGGAGCCCGGAGATGATTATGAGATCGTCCGTACGTGTTACATTCTTTGGTATCGCTCTGAACTGCCTTTCTCATGGTTTACACGTTGCCCTTGCAGTCTTTGGTGATTCTGGTAACTTTAGCCCAGTGTTTGAGATCGTCGCTGCGGACAATGGCTACTAAGGCGTGTGGGGGTCTTGATAAGTCAACACGTTCCTGCAAAATGAATTCGAGCTCCTGTTTTTCCGTTTGTTTATCTGACTGGACTTTACGACTTTTGAACGTTTTACTGTACAGTAGACGGACTTCATTCTTGGACAATTCTGTGTATTATTATCTTGGAAAATGAACTCATACTCATCATTGGACCTTTATTTCCTCTATTCCTCGGGTTGACTTGGGAGAACCTCTGGAAGAGAAACTTCGGAAGTGACTACATTCGCAAAAGCCTTGGCGAATGTGCTGTCACTGCAATAAATGAGAACACCAGTACTACTCACACTGCCTGACAACTGTTTCAGTAAATGCAATGCTCTCAGCGTTCAGTGATCACTCTAAATGCGTCATGATCATGGGTCACAGTGAGCGCTGCCTGCCTGTATAAATGTCACCGATCAATCGATCACCGTTCATATTCAAAATTAAAATTATCGATACATGGCGGCGGGCCCGCCCCGCCCGCTTTCCTGAATATTCCGTCTGTCCCCTCGAGGAAGCTAGAATTTTTTGCGTAAATGTTTGCAGGTGGTGCATGATGTTGATGATGTCAGGTTTGGAATCTTTCAAGATTGACCAGGCCCGGAGACTTCCTGGCTTTATGGTTCAGCTATTGGACGCTAGGTCTTTCTTCAACACTGCATATTAATCTCGTATGCACCTTTGGCCCTAATCCTTCTTTCAGGAGCACGCGCGTGCACATTCAGTAAACGGCGGCTTGAACTTATTCGGTGTCGTGGGCCATCTAAACTCAAAGCCCATGCAGGTAAGGAGAGCGGGAATTATCTGGCGATTAAACTGGCGCTTGTTACTCTTTTACCATTCCTAAAAATAGAGTAAGAATTACAATCAACCTTCGGTTCAACTGAGATATTCATTGCAGACTATACTAGCCTGGACACGTCACGGTAGTACTGCCGTTGTATAACAGTCTGCGACGAAACAAACCTTGTTCATTTGTATTCCCTTCCCTACCTCAGGGATTGATTGAAAACTTCTGATTTGTTCACTCTCTGAATAGCTATCACATTCAACTCTTTGAACAAATACAACCAAGTACTTCCATTTTTCCGCGATATGCAGAACCTTATGCAAACGGTCGGATGTTTGTATACTTTTCTTCATCAATAGGGTTATTAGCAAGAACGCCACCTAACACCACCAGCGGAGTTTCTCTCGCCCCTGCGGTTGAATCCTTCGAGATCTCTTCAAATTAGATTCAGTGATAATTCTTCACTAGTAGTATTGTGCAGGTCGATCAGGAGTGAATCAATCCAGCAGGAGTCCGTGTTTCATCTACGGATTGAATCACTTTTCAGGCTCCGGAGTTTAGGGTTTGGAACGTCGAGATACAGTTATTTCGACATGATATATGCATCAGGCGAACGGATAACGGGTCCATGGGTAGTGTTATTCTCATTGGCACGCCAAGGGGCCAGACTTTGATGACGGCCTTTCTTTACTGCCGCAGTACCTGTAGTACATAGAACACATAGAATCATATGGTAATCGCTACCATAAGTACGCTCCCGCGCAACGGCGAACAGCCAAGGAATCAAAACAAAAAAAAACATCGGTACGCCCTATATAACTGATATTCGACCAGCCTTTTCAATCGATGCCCACAATATCTTTGAAGTCCTCAATGTTACGAAGGTCTTCAAAGTTTCGAGTTGAGCGTTTGAATCTGTCAGACTAGTCTTAATGGTTTCCTCCCAATACGTATCATTATTTGGCTGTAAGTTTGAGATCAGAATAAACCTGCAGATGAATACTTTAGGGCTAGGAATCATACGGAACTTGGTCTTCCATATGCGGGGTGTAACATTCCTTTCTCTAGAACTTTAAACCGGTCTCCATTCAATCGATGGCTATCACTAGTAAACTCATTCTCCCTGATTGGTTCTCGTGACGTACAGCTTTGGCCTGTAAGCTATGAAAGCCCCAGGACAAACGAGACCACAAATTATGATAGTCTCTTTGACCAGATTCACAGCACTTAGCCCGAAAACTAGCCACTAACCTGAACTCATGTGTTTCCTCTTTGTCACCCTACATTGGACAGGGAATACCAATTGTGTCTGTTACTTTTACACGTAGAGTCTGACCCTTCCAACACGTCCGTTGCCTTTTTCAATCAGAACTTAAAGAACCTTTAAGAAGGGTCTTTTCTCGAAGCATGTCACGTTCTGTCATATGCATATAGATTCAGGGCCGTCCACGCTAACAGGAACGCCGAAAGGATCTCACGTATTGACCAAAGTAGTATATATTTCAAGTTTCCGTCTCATTATCGGTGTCTCTTGACCACCCACTTCGACTTCTCAGCAACGTGGTGACCTCGAACAGCCTTGACATGTCGGAGAGAGACTCAAAAGCAGAGTGAGGAATTCTCATTGCAACCTCTCCATTACGGCTATCTAAGTATCTTGGGCCCTGACTGCTTCCCACTTGTCCTGATAGAATCCGTCCTCACGTGCGTAAAGGTTTCTTCTAGCCCATGTGGTATGCCCCTGACAAAAACTACTTATGTAGATCTTAGCTTATCCTATTGATTCTTTCTTCTACGGTGTCTTGGTACTACAAGTCTGTACGCACGCCAAATTGCCACAGGCACTGGGTCCGCCTCTAACTTCAAGTGATATTCTATCTAGACATGTACCATTTTTCTTTCCCGAACGATAGAAAATGGCAAAAGATTCTCGTTTATTTCGTCTTCAGCTTTTCTACACTGGAAACGATACTTCAGTTGAGCGATATGGTCCAGTTGTTTGCAGATGACTTCGACACTCCAGGCGCCTTTACCAAAATACGAACTAGCAGCGCGTTATTACCTATATTCACCGGGATTGGTACTATTCCTTCGATTTGTTACTGCTTCATACACGCTGACAGTCCTCGTTATCAGTTAGTTGCGCCGTCCAACTATTCTACTCATACCAGATCTACATTGCCTTTCACTCAAAAATTCTTGGGACCACAATTGCCGCCGTAAGTGTCAAGACAGTCCCACATTTGTACTAGGTGGATTTACATTTTCTCGAAAGATTTCTGTCTTTCAGACATCAGTGGCAATAGCTCATGGTGTTCGAGCGTTTCAGTTGGCCGATTTAAGGGTCTTGCGACAACGGTCGTTCGTCACATTTTCAATCTGGTTGATTGGGAGCGCGGTATGCGATATTATTATCGCTATATCAATGACAATCTATGTAAGGTATCGTTGTACTGAAAAAAAAAAAAGAAAATTTATTGAAAACATGATTTTTTCAGCTACTCTGCACAGATTCCGACCTCAAGTACACTCATGCTCCATTACGAAAACTTCTGCGATTAATTATCGAAACGGGAACAGCCTCTGGTTCGCCATAATCTAGGTTATTCACGCAGAAAGTAACTCACTGATTGTCTTTCTAGCAACGTTTGCAACTTTAGGAAGTGTCATTTTTCTTGCAATACCCACCAAAACCGGGGTTCATCACATCTTTGTCAAATGCCTCGTCAATGTTTACTCCAACTCCCTTCTTATGGTTTTAAATGGACGTACATGGGTTTCAGAAACGAGACCAAGGCTGAGACACCAGTCTTCGACAATACCAATCGACACCATCTCTGAAGCAATAGATTTCACAAATATTCGTTTTACAACTCAGGAGAGTGGAAGTAAAGGAACCAGTACCAGTGGAACATCCAGTAGATTGCAAGGTTCCTCAAATGTATCTTCTGCCAGTGGTGAGATGCCAACACACTTTGATGCACAGATAGCATGACGACCGATTTATTCTGCTTTGAAGCATTTCATCGCAGTTCTTAAAAAGCTATTCCTCCAGACTTAGCTTATGATTCAAGGACTGTTGTAAATCTATCAACTTCATGTTTCTCTACGAGAGAAATCTAGAGCACTATAATGTTTAATTTAAAAACTCTTATAATCATCGATCCAATCCTTGGAGGTCGGGGACTCGGAACCCGGATCGGGGCTACTGCTGACGCACTGAACAATCCCCACTTTTTACAATAGATTTCGGTATGGTATGTACTCCTACTAAAACATTGTTAGAGGAACCTGTGCCTGTGCCTTTCCGCTCTAGTGTGCCTTTCCGCTCTAGTGTGCCTTTCCGCTCTAGTGTGCCTTTCCGCTCTAGTGTGCCTTTCCGCTCTAGTACCGAGTCAGTCCGCCCGATACCCAGTAAATTTATGATTTTCCTGGATATCACCAGTCACCATCTATATCAGACAGGACTGTACATTCGCTGATCGCCGAGTTCCGTGTCTTCACTTTCACTGCTCCGCGCAGCTCCAACGTCTTCTCGCCAGCGTTCCTTAGTATCCTTTCGTTGATCACAGTGATGCCATGACACGTGCAGTGCCACACCAACGAACCATTAATGATCAATGTGAAGTTATCTCAGAACATGCAGAAAACATGCGGCGTAGGCTATGAGTTACCTATGTATGAATTATTTTATGACTAGGTTGTTAACTCGATCCCCCCATCTCTGTCCCAACCTTTTCCTTCGGGCGCCCATTTTTCTTTTTTTTCAGCTCATACCCATATACCCCTATCTTGTAGGTATCGCCGCTGTGCTTTTTCTAGCCGACCGCAAAACGTGTAACTAATTTTTTTATGATTGCATCGGCCAGTCTTTACTCAAACATGGCAAACAGATACCCTGGACACTCACCCAGGTAAGTTCTTTGGCTCGTTGCCATCGATCTTGGGAGAAGATGGTAAACTGATCATAATAATTTTTTCCCCACGCAAACTGGTTTTAATTATGAACTATATGGTCAATCACTGAATTGATCTCGACTTAGGTACATGAATGATTTTAGTAAAGCACTCGCCGTCGAAGTCAGTATACTTCTAGAGGAGATGGGGAAGCTCCGAGACGAGAGGAGACAGTTGCAGATGTAAGTCCAGTGGAGTTACCTTCCTCATCCCTCGTTCTGAATGATATTAGAGAAATCGCCGAGCTTCTAGCAATGAAAGCTAAACACGGAAATGGAAGAGAATACGCATCGCCTACCTGGGCTGGTCCCGGGGCAGTGACAGAAGCACCTCCAGCACCTTCCCCTCCACCAGCGCCTCCAACTGACCCTACTGGCCCCGCAAAACCGGGATGGAGAGTTGTCCACAAACGACCCGAACGTAAACCTCGTGATAGAAGTGCTCCTGCTGGAGCATCTTCACCGCCGCCTCTAGCTGCGCTTCCCGCGCCAGCTCCAGTCGCTCCAGGAGGTCTGCCTGCATGGGCTCAGTGGAGACGTGAGTAGTGTTCCTCAGTTCTGTCAACAGTTGTTTAACAGAGATGTTAATGTCTTGCTCGACCGGTCGCTAGCCAATCCAATGTTTACACCGCCTGTAATGACACCAGCTCCGGCTCCAGTCCTAGACTCCTTCAGCGAGAGGCCATTGTCCCGACCCGGGCTGTTTGGCAAGTAGAACCATTGTTTTGTTCACTAGAGTTCATCCTAATTTCTTTGTTACCCTTCTTTACATTCTTTAGGGCCCCCTTCCCCTAGTCTGAAGTGAAATGAGTTTACGATCTATGATGAGTTTGATACTCGTTGAATTCCATTAGTTTATAACTCTGATAAAAAGGTATTTGCTTCGTGTACATAAGTAAAACCTCGAGGAAAACTTTTTGCAAAATATTATACATTTGGTTGCAGAGAAAAATAAGCTTATAATCAAATGAACGGAATTCAGTTCTTTCGAACAGACTGAGAAATGAAACATTTTGTTTCTTCCGCGAAGCTGTACACACCAACCTCTGCCGTGATTATTATAGCCCAAATAAAACAGAATCACTAAAGCTAAAGAACAACGAACCCCCAGCGGGACTCGAACCCGCAACCTCCAGATTAGAAGTCTGACGTCATAACCATTAGACAATGGGGGCCTGTTATACTTTCTCGCTCAGGCGCGTGTTGTTAGTTCTGACGAACAGTTTGGATATCATTTACAACTTTTACATTTTGCCCTAAGTACAAATTTACGACTTCGGCATATTAACTAGTCATGTCTGCTCATACTTCATCATGTGTGTGAGCCATCATTGGGACGGCACGTAAAAGCCTGTGGTCACTCGCATCAAAATTGTGTACAGAAGATTGTGGGGGGTACTTACATCGTTCGACAGAGTCAGCGTTATTTCCCCACTGTTTAGAAGGTCAGTCAGCTATTAACCCCTAGGAATATCAATCTCGGTACGTACCCAGTTTGGCATCGTTATAGTTTTAACGGCACTGAAAGCGATGAAGATGATCAACAGGTTACTGTTCGACCATAAGAATCAGCGCATGTGTTGTAATACAAACAAGTTCAGTTCAACCCACAAGTTATAGCCCGTATCGGCTCCGGCGCCAAACAGATAAGCGTATTTCTTCCAAAAGTCGTAACGATCTGTTAGATACAATCGGAGTTAGTTTTGTTATATTCAGCTCGTGTATGAAAGAGGACAAGACGCACATCTCTTGAAGTACAGATGGTTAATCGAACCAAGGATGAACAGGGTAAAGAAATCGTTTGAGATGTTTCCATAGCTTGATTTATCATCAGTCAGTTATTTTTGTTCGGGACGATACACTGAATGGCGCCCTACAAATTCTCAAACTTGTCGGCAAAAATGGCAATGTTCCACAAGTCGAAGCGCCATCTGGGACGCAGACGATGTAAACCAAAAAGAATGAACGGAACAATCGCGCCGACAAGGAAACCATAGAGCTAGAACGGACGTCAGATACACAGAGAGAGAAGAAATGATCAGAAGACCGTGCTTACCATAGGCGCGTAGACGGGATCGTCGAACAAGCGCCTGGGCCCTACGAGAGCAAAAGATATACTCTGATTGTACAGCGAAATGACAGTTTGACCCTGTGTGTTTGAGTATGGATTTTTGAGATTGGCTCCACCAGATAGAGATTCATTGCGATACTTACCGTCCATTGATGATTGGGATCTGTCGCTCTTCCAGTCAAAACGTCGCCCTTGGTGTTACAAACCCAGAGAACTAAAAGAGAATGATGAGAATTCGGAAGATTTTCGAACAATTGCACTAACTAGTAGCGTAACTGTAAATAACAATTTGAGATTATTTAGTTTGGATTGGTTTCATAAAATAGAAACTCACTTGACTGGCACTCCCACGAAAATACCCCAAACCTGAGCGAAAAGGACTGCTCGAGGAGGTATGTGGAACTAAAATAGGATTAATAGACGAGCTAGGCGTTTCCGTTGTAATCACGAACATAGTGTCCACTGTAAGAATTAGTTAGTTCGAAATCCACTTTGATTTGATTGACACTTACAGTTTCATATCAGCGAGCATGCTCTGGGCTTCGTACCAGCCTGCAAAACCATTCGCATCTGAAAATGTTCAAGAAATAACAACAAGGAGTTAAACTTACACTGTCCGCTAATAACTCGATAACTAAGAGATCCAATAGGATGCCTCGATCCACCGGCCTCGATAGCATATCCATAGAATAGCTCGTTGAAGTAACCGACTTGCATTTGATATCCACTAACGGCGTAAATGTAACCTATCATCATACCGTCAACAGGATGTATTATTTCGAAGAAAACAACTGACCCATAGGAACCACGATGCAGGCCCCGATAGCAATGCCAATGAAAAGCATGTATATCGGCATATACACTGTGAACAATGTGAGACAAATGATATATGATAGACAAATGATGAATCCTTACAAACACCCTTTGCTGTAAGGACGGTTAATATGATTAGAGGGATACTGGGAGCCGTCCGTTAGTAGTGATTTCACGTCGTGGATAAGGCAAAGAGATTGAAGTGCTCACATGAACAAGGCTACATTCCACCATAACGGCACAGAGGGATATTTCCGAATCAACTGTGTAAGCTTGTCGTTGTATGCCCTTTCCTGTTTACGTTGCTCTACATAGGTCTTATAGATCATGGGACCTTGGAACAAGGCACAAGACACGAAAGAACCGATATAGGCAACGTATGCGAAGAAGTCTGTCAAGGACGCGGACAGGAAATTAAAGAGAGACCAAAAGGTGTTGTAGATGGAGGAAAAAAACGTACATGCCCATCGAAGTTGTGCAGACATCATAGGCGGACCGATCTCTTCGAACAAAGTAAGATTCAACTGATAGTCGGCCGTCATAAGAGAATCGGTGGGATACTGTGAATTTTTTGCCATGCTCGCTTTAGCAACACAATCAGTCTCAATGAAATGAGGTTTAACCCCCACCTTCGATCCGTTCCTTAGATATAACGTCTGCGTCTGAATGGGATACTTGTCCGAGTCCCAAGCTCCCGTGAAGAAACCAATAGGGACGAGAATCCACGCTCCAATGACGGCGGCAACGAAGATGTTGATCTGAGCCCAGTACGGGTAGTAGATACACTTCGAACCGATGTTGGACCAGTCGAGAGTGATATTAAGCAAACCCGATCCTCCCAAACCAGAGCCTAGTATGAAAAGAAGAATGTAAATGAGAAATACAGTAAAGACGCTCTTAGCGTGGCAAAGGTTTTTACGCACCTAGAAATTGAACACTGGGGTTTTTGGAGAACCAGCAGAGGAATGCGAGCGAAGACGTAAATGGGAAAGCGTACTGAAGGCCGTTTTGGTGATTTGTAAGTAATTTGGTGTGATATAACATACCTCGGGCAAGAACTGCCAGCAAAAGAAGCCAAGAATGCACCACCAGAAGAATGACATTTGCTTCTTTGCTTCGGTCGACTCGGACCTAAGTGAGCTACGCATCGCCTTAAACACGGCTGCCTGTTGTAAGGCTTATTTTTACGACGTCGAATTTAACAATCGCAGGACTTATAAACTACAAGTAGCCAACTGGCAACTCACTCAGAGGAAACATCGTGTGAGGATTCTCAACCAAAAACGTTCTGGCGAAGGAAGCAAATGAAAAACCGATGAACACGGCGGAGAGCTGTTGCCAGAGTACGTCAATCTTATGTGCCATAGAACGAGTGTAGATTCTAGAATGTGACGTACCATGAACAAGATTGCGAGCCAGCCATTCATGGCTGATGGCATTCAAAGAAAGCACGCTTTAGTAGGTGTCTGTAGAGTAAGGTCGATTGGAATGTCCTCACGTTGATTGTAAAATACCTGCAATGGAGCAAGTACATAATCACCTAGATTGTTGGTACCACCAGTACTCGCGCTGTAAGTCGTATACATATAAGTTTCATCGATTTAGACTCAGATTAAAAACGGCTCACGCAAGGACGATAGCAACATGTTCTTTGATATTAAATTCACCCGGGTTCAACTCGAACCAGAAACGGTTACCAAATCCAATCTTCTTCTGAGGAAGGACTGCGGCAAGAAGACGACCAAAGTATAGAGAGGCGATTTGGACAAAATAGACTGCAAGAGGACACGTAAATAAGGGGAACAGAGGTTATAGGAATGTTCGAGACCGACTTGAGTAAGGTACGTAGGTCGTCTGATGGTTACGAGTTAGCGGAAGCAGGGTTTGAGGAACGGAACGGAACGCTCACCCGAAAGAAACCCATCTGTTGCAACCAAGCGCCCAGGGCAGTAAAGATAGCTGATAAGAAGTAGAATCTGTCACGATTTGGAGACAAACGTCATTGATAAGTGAAGTACAAAATGAAAATTCTCCTGTCAGCCGTACCGCCATGTCAACACAGGCATGTTGACGTCGTCCTCAAAATCACACAACTCGCGGACGATCTGAGGGAGAACACTGTAGGCTGGATCATCGTCGTCACCTGAAAAACGCTGGAGTTGTCAGGGGAACGGGGAAAAAAAGAAGAAATGACGAGCCTTTGGCATCATAAAGTTCGGCCCCGTCTAGTAAGCTGCTTTCCTTGACGACTTCGATGTCGGACATGCTTTTCTTCTCGTCGCCAAAGTAGTCCATCTCTTGGTCGATCTTGCCTTTGTTCTCGTATGTGAGGACATTGGTGTCACCCACTGGGTTCTCATTGATCTCTCCCATGGTTCTCTGCGTTAAGGACCAGGAGGAGTATTCAAGGGGCGAGTCAACAAGGGGAAACTTGAAGGAGCTCGTGAGGAGTACTTGATAAGGCGAGACCAGCTTTTAACCATTATTCGAATAGAACCTAGAAGCATGTGGATGTTCCTGAAATTGGGCGGTCAATGGATGATAAGGCCAAGGCGTTTATAGAAAGGCTTGGATGCAAGAAAATCAACGTTATCATTCGTGAGGATGGCGCATTAAAGCACGATAAGGCGCTCCCCAATCCCCACGCTTCTCTGTAGCCACCTGACCATGTGTCTGATTAAGGGGAGAAGGTCATACGAAACTGAATGAATATAAATATTCAACTTATCGTCACAAATACAAAGACTCAGCTACTATGGTGAAGCATTGAAGCCAAGGAATTCGAATAGAGCACTTTTGGCATGCAACACTCCGTACCCGCCGGAAGCTCCTTCAAGTTGTTCTGATAGAGGTTTCCTAGCTGTCAAGTCATCGGGAGTGACTGTCGTCGATATAACATTGTCGTAAAACTTGCCCGAGTTCGCGTGATCCTGTTTGGATCAGAAGCCTCTGCATTCCTCGGTTGATGGGTCCAGGCCTCGATGACCCAGTACTTAGGTTGTTTATTCCTTGCGTAGCCAATGAGAACAGATATCGTCAAGCTCCGGGTCGCTCGTTCTCGAACCATCCTTTAGGGGCACAGAGTTCGTGTCTTTGCCGCTGCATATAAAGAACCTGCTCAAGTAGGATGTGATACATAAAAGGTCGCATCTTGCAGCACAAAGCTAACAAACGACGGAAAAGCTTGCAGTAGAAAATCACAATCAGTATTCGGATAGCTCATATAGCTGCATAACATGGTACTGTAAGAAATCCAAGTTCGAGTTGCGCGTGCAGGATAACACCGTAACGGGAGAACAACCGCAATCATGATATGCTAGGTCTGTCCGAGGGACAAATAGAATAAATGACATTGTCTGTTTGTAACGAAGACCGTCGGTGACATCAAATGACGAGCTTATGACACCTAGAACAGGTCAGCGGCAAGAGTACTTAGTCGAAGAAAAAAACGCTAGAACCCTCAGATGTAAAAATGTCGGGAGAAGCAGAAGAAGGTATTGTAGAGACAGAAGCGGAATAGAAATACAAGCACAGAGAGGAAGCGGGAATTGGAGAGACGTGTAAGTTTTGGTTTGAGGAACCAGGTCGGCGGCAGCTATGAAAGTTGTTAATGTGACTTAGATCAGGATTGACAGACATAAAGCGCGGGGAGAACACACCTCAGCGGCGAAGATGGTACGTATACTTAGAGCTACTTCTTCAGTCAACTATTTCGGATATAGTCCACTCGTTTACCGTTGCCGTCAGTGTTGCTACGCCATCTACATAGAATGTCAAGATATTTCAGTTAAGCTCCAACTACTTCAGAAAGTAATTGACAGAAGAGGGTTTAAAGTCAGCACATGTCAGCGACAAAAGCACCTTCAAGTGTCAAGCAAGAGACGGGATCGGAAGGCGCTCAAAGGAAAGCAACAGGCCACGAAACAGGCGAAAGATGAAACTTAAATGTGGCAAAAGATGCTGTCGTCAGGACCGCACGAGCGACTAGTAGAGATAAAGCTTGGAAACATGAAAGGATTAAGGGCCATAAAATGGAAGGGTAGAACGAAAGTAGACAAAAAGGGGTAGTTTGATGCCTGGGGACGCATCAGGAAGAAAAGCATGGAACCGAAGTGAAAGCTTGAATGAAATATGACGTACCATTCACTCCGTTAGGTTTGACTTCACCCATCGCTGTGCCGGGTCCATTTGTTGCAGTCGCTTCACCGGTACCATTCGCCTTGTTGGTAGAGCTAGGTCCGAGAAGCTGATGCCATTTGTCGATGAGGGTTTTTGCGCGTTCCCGGAACCTAAATTCTTCGTCTTTCGGGACCCTTTCCGCATCGAGAGCGACTATATGGCGCATGACTTTGCCGATTTTGGAGAATCGAAGATATTCGATGGTCATCTTGTCATAAGATTCGATTGCGGCGAAGAGTTGATCCATGCCGGGCATGTCCTACGAGGGAGAGATATATCAGCAATTTGAAAACGTCGGAAAATGACACTTGGGAGTAAGGTGTGCGAGTTGAATGTAGACGACGTACCTGTTCCTTCGGCTCCGCTTTATTGCTGAGGAACGTCTTCTGTAGTCGATGTCTCCAGTCGCGGACTTTGATTGCTTCAGGATCCTCCCATAATTCTTCTGTGCGAAGTATGGAAAGTCAGCGACAGAAACGCAAGACTAAATCAGAAGCAACAGTTACATACGTACCTTCATTACGAATCATTGAGTGGATCCTTGAGGAAAGTAGACTCTCGATGGAAGCACTGTTTGGTGAAGACAGACATGTATTTGTTGTTATTTTCTTCACAGCTTTCTTCCTGTTGCCTGTGACCAACTTGAGGTTACCTTTTTGGGGAACCTAATCTCCTGTAAACCGACATTCCCCGACCGCAAAATACATATTTTCGAAGTCCTCAATCTGTACCTCCTTATATCCCCCAGCGTGCAGGCGATAGTCACTGTGTTCTTATGTTAGTAGCTTGTAGATATATTGATAGTTTTACACTAGTACTTAGGTACATAGTGATTTCTCTATAACCGTTACGGCCTTTCATCATTGTATGAATCTACCTCGGACGTATGACTCTGAGCCGTGAGCTCGTACGATACGGTCACGGGATCAATGTATGTACTACAGCCCGGAACCCGGCGTTCAGCTCAAGTCGGGTTAATAAACTCCTACTATGTACTACATAACAAATGGTAGAAACATAGGACCTCTGTAAGGTGCATCCGGACGACTTCCCGTAAGACTGTTCTAAACTCAATGCACTGCGATGATAATCCCGCACTAAAACGGTAAAGCGAAATGAGCCGAGGTTTTGTGCAGCATTTGTGTTTTTACATAGAAAGGCCTCTGGAGGACCCCTTTCTGATGCGATAGGGAAATAATGCGAGAGCACATAAAAGGTCGTAGGTGGAACAAATGACGGAAAAGTAGCTTGCAGTAGAAAGTCACAATCAGTATTCGGATAGCTCATATAGCTGCATAACATGGTACTGTAAGTAGTGGACAGAAAAATAAGAAATCCGGGTTCAAGCTGCGTGTGCAGGGTAACACCGTAATGCGAGATGGGAGCGCAACAACTGCAATCATGACATGAGGCCTGTCCACCATCCTCAAAAAGTAATACATTAGGCACCGGAGAGCCTAAGAGACAAATGGAATAAATGTCTGTCTTTTAATTTAAACGAAAACCATCAGTGACATCAAATGACGAGCTTATGACACCTAGAACAGGTCAGCAACAAGAGTAGTCGAAGAAAAAAAAAAAAAGTTAAAACCCTCGGACGTAAAATGTTGAGAAAAGCACGAGACAACAAGAATAAAAAGGGTTGAGAAGAACGTATTTTAGAGACGGAAGCGGATTAGAAATATAAGCACAGAGAGGAAGCAGGAATCGGAAAGACGGGGGTGCAAGTTTGGTTTGAGAAAACAGGTCGGCGGCATCTATGGAAGTTATAGTGTAGCTTAGATCGGGATTGGTAGATATAAGCGCTGGATGAACGTACCTCAGCAGCAAAGATGGTACGTATACAGTTACTTCCTCATTCAGCCAATTCGGATATAGTCAACTCGGTTTCCGTCGCCGTCAATGCTGCTACACCATCTACTTTTGAGTCTAGAATGCCAAGACATTTCAGTTGTGGTCCCACTACTTCAGGAAGTAATCGACAGCAGAGGGTTTAAAGTTAGAACATGTCAGCGACAAGAGCATCCTTCAAGCGTCGAGCGAGAGACGGATTCGGACGGCGCTCAGAGGAAACCAAAGACAGAACGAAACAAACGAAAGGTGAAGCTTAGACGTGGCGAAGTATGTTGCAGTCAAGACCACGAGAGCGGCTAGAAATAAAGCTTGGAAGCATGAAAGGCTCAAGGGCCATAAAGAGGGAGGGTAGAAAGAAAGTAGTTCAATGCCTAGGGACGCGTCACTATGGACTGCAAAAAAAAAAAATTACGTCCATGCGTCGTGGGCAGCGCTCGAGTAGGTCCAAGAAGGAAGGAATGAAACAGAAGCGAAAGCTTGAATGGAATATGCTGTAGCGGGAATGGGAAAAGGCCTGGGGTAGGTGCCACGAAGATATCCTCTCAAGTGAGGGGGCGCACAGCCACAACAGATGACATAGAGACGGCGGTTTACGAAAGACAGCAGTACCAGAAAGTGAAAGGTCTTAATGACAAGCGCAGCCAGAGCCAGACCCATTGAAAGGATAAAGGGAGGAGATACCAGAGTATAGCAGACAGCGCATAGGAGCAGGGCATAGAACAAAGGAAATAGATTGATACAGACGCAGGGAAACAATGACAACATTTCGAACGGGCGCAAGATTAAAGGAAAATGACGAAAAATAACAGATTTATGAAGTAACCATACCTCCATTTGCAGTTGTTATGTCTGCCATAGAAACATCCTTCGCCCCTTCCTCACTTCCATTCACTCCGTTAGGTTTGGCTTCACCCGGTCCGTTTGTTGCAGTCGCTTCACCGGTACCATTCGTCTTGTTGGTAGAGCTAGGTCCGAGAATCTGATGCCATTTGTCGACGAGGGTTTTTGCGCGTTCCCGGAACTTAAATTCTTCGTCTTTCGGTACCCTGTCCGCATCGAGAGCGGTTATATGGCGCATGACTTTGCCAATTTTGGAGAACTGAAGATATTCGATGTTCATCTTGTCGTACGATTCGATTGCGGCGAAGAGTTGATCCATGCCGGGCATGTCCTACGAGGGAGAGATATATCAGCAATTTGAAAACGTCGGAAAACGACACTTGGGATCAAGGTGTGCGAGAGTGTAGACGACGTACCTGTTCCTTCGGCACCGCTTTATTGCTGAGGAACGTCTTCTGTAATCGATGTCTCCAGTCACGGACTTTAACTGCTTCAGGATCCTTGGCCATTTTTTCTGGTGAATTACGGAAGGTCAGCGACAGAAACAAAAAAAACTAATCAAAGCGACACATACCTTCGTCAACCTCGTCCTTGTTATCCTTCTTGGCCTTCTTCGTGGGAGGCGGAGAGGCCTTTTTGCTCGGTCCATCATCTCCCGCGTCGGCGTCGTCCTCACTTTCAACCATCTCCTTCGACTTCCCATTCTTCTTCGACTTGCCCGTAGATGCACGGGGCTTCTTGGACGCGGCTTCCCCTTCCTTCTTGGCTTTGGTAGCCTTGCTTGCTTTGCCTTTCGCTGAAATACCACTTTCCGATTCCCTCTTCCTCTTCTTCGACATCTGCTTCGACTTGCCATCATCGTCTCCGGAATCTAGTTGGTCTACCTCGTCACCTCCCATCTCATCCTCCTCCTCCTCGTCGCCAGCAGCATCCTGCATCGCAAGACGCTCTTGCTCCCATTTGATGGGGTCAAGGGCAATACGGTAGCCGTTGAGCAAATCACCCGACCTTTTGAATGGTTCGTTGATGTAAGACTCGATCTCGTGTCGTTGGAGCTTGGAGATGTCTTTGGGGAGGAGCCAGGCGCTGTTAGGCGACGAAGACGGACAAAGACGGACAAAGGTCAAAAGTAAAGTTGCGACAACGTAGCGGAAAATGTCAGGGGATGATAGACAGGTACAATACCATCCAAGAAGTGCAAGGTAGATCGTTATATCGATTCGGATTAGAATGATATGGAAAAAATGCTGATCAGTACGATATGCCCTGTTTCGATGAAGAGAAACAAGCAGACACGTACTAGTCACCAGTAGGGAAAAACTGGACGCAGTAGAAGACCGTTTTTTTGTTTGCGGGGCGTTCTTTTAGCACACCAGGGGGCACAGCAGATGGCTCGACGACCTGGACGTAAGGATGAAAAAGACGATTTATTTTAGCCAATAGTTCGACATACGCGACGTTGAAGTCAGAGATAGCCTGCAGAAACGAGTCTGGATGTGGATATGGCGAAAAAAAAACGTACCATTCCAGGCCATGGAGGGAAACCGCGTACTTTTCCGAGCACGATATCGCGAATGTCGTAGGAAGCGACTTCCTTCGGAGCTTTAGCGCCTTTTTTGCTCATTATGCGCAGCTAGTGTTAAGTCCTGGGCACCGGATTAGAGTAGAACAGAGAAGGAGAGCTTGACCCAGAAGAAAATCAGCTGGGTACGTCGAGCGTGTTTGAGGTAGTAGGTAAACTTAGTTAAACCGACTAGTCACACCTTGTCACACTTCCTGTCACAGAGGACCCGCGTGATCTCGTCTGACCAATCAAGCTCGAGGCCGAGTCTCACCATCTAGAACTAAGTATAGAATGGTGCATTGCAGACGTACTCCAGTCGTCGACATGTCTTGTAGCTCCTCGGAATCTTGCAATCGCATATCTCGTCCTAGAACAGTGTGTTGTGCAAGTATGTTGTCGTATGGACAAGGTATTGGATGGTGAACATACAGTGGTTCGAGAAGAATTGACTACGTGTCACCGACTCTCACCAAAGAAATGCGTGGATGAACTACAGGTCATAGCGAGTCGCAGTACGTCCGAACGTCGGCCCTTTCTTTGCTTGTAACACAAGGTCTCTGCACGAACAACGTATAACTTCTCTATGAAGATCAGGGAATGGTGCAAAGAAGCGGGGAACGCGATATCCCTCGGACTCGTATCCGAACACTGAATAGAAAAAAAGTGAGGGCTCGGAGAGTTGGAATCAGGGAATATTCGCTGCTGAGTAGAGGGGTATGCGGTCATTGATGGAGAAAGAAAGGGTCTCGTTACATGACCTTGAACAGTTCCATCGCTAATCCACCAACAGGGGTTCTCCCAATAGACAGAGTCTGGAAAACAACTTCGAATTCAGGTGCGTCACCGTGACCGCGCGTCAACAAGGCGATATTGTCGAAAACGCGTTCCGGACCTCTGATAGAATCTAACACATTGACAATGGCAGAGACTAGGAACGGTAGTCGTCGAGTAGTGTACATACATCAAAGAGAGAGCTGGAATTTAATCGGAGGCTCGTGTTGAGGACAGAACGTCTTGAGAATTTGAAAATGAGAAAATTTAACATACCAAGCACATAGACATCAATGCGGTCATATGCATGAACAACCAAAGAATAGTCAATCATCCATTCGTTTGGACTTTTTATATGGCTTCCTTTCAAATGACCAGTCGACCAGTACTTAGCTGTTGTAACTTGTCGGAAAAGCACTCACTGGAGCAGTGAGTGACAGTGGAACGAAACCTTTTCTTTTGCTTGAACCACCACCTCCGAATATTTGTCTCCTAGTCCTCTATACTCCTCAATCTTCAAGTTCATGCTGACGAGTAATCAATGATTCTCATTCAAACCCTTCCAACTCGACCCATTTTCTGTGCCATCGTTCGTCGTCTGTTAGACAATACACTCTCGTTCTGCAAGGGACTCTGTAATTCATTTCGAAAGGCTGATGGAAGACGGAGATTGGAAACACCAGGCCGTTGACATTTTCTCTCGTGCACGCTTCCCTCTTTGTGGCCCTTTTGTGAATTGGTTTTCACTTTTCAGCATCATGAACCGTTCTTTTCTTTGCCTTGCTCACTACCGTCTTCAGAACTTTATCAATGAATTTTACGGTCAACTCGCTATAAGTAGTCAAGGTTTTTCCCGTCGATCTGCTCTGTTTCCGTATGCTGACGCAGCATGACAGATTTCGAATCAAACTCAGACAAATACGGTCGTCAATGCTCCTGGTCGGCTCTACAACTCTGGTCACTGCTGCTACCAGTCTTCCTCTTTCTTAACTTGTCTATGGGTGCTAGAACATTAGATTTGGTGATTCATCCTCGACCGAAACAACTTGTACTGGGTTTCTCGAGCATCTGGCGATTCTGGTCGACTCGAGTACTAGCTCGCGTTCTTTCCGATAACAGTGCGGACGCCAGTGATTCTTGCACCGGAATGTCCAACTCTCCAGGTTGATCCAGGGTAAGTTGCATTTCACTCATAGACAGAACTGCAGAACAACAGTCAAAAAGACACGTACCTTTTCCAGATTTAGTAAGGCCCAACGAAGGCGGAACTCAAGCTGAGACTTTCACCGCGCGTTCTTGGAACGCCGTGGTACTAAACACTATGAGAGCTCTAAACTGCTAGCTTTTTGTTCTGCTGAAAAGGGCTACCTTAGGAACGGTTCAACGGGTGAGCGTGTAACGGCGGGTAACAACTCGGCCTTTCCACCCAACTCTGAAGGCAAAGCAAGGGACTCGCGTGGGGAAGGGGACAGTAAAGTGGAAGGAGGAGGAGATTAAGATGGTAGTGAGAGGACAACAACACGGTGCTGCGCCGGATGAGGATGGGTAAGTTTTTTCCTTGTGGTTCTTATCCCATGTTATGTCTGGCCACCATCACAGTCACAGCCTGTGCTAGAGAGCGTGCATAGAGAACGCGGAAGACGAGGAGAGGAGTAAAGGGCGGTGTTCATATCGTCTTCATTTTCTAGTCTCCTTCTGCCGTGTCTCTTCCCTCATTCACTAACTTGTGTATTTTTTTTTGGATTGCAATTTCATCTATGTATGGGTCACTAAGTCTAGATAGCCAAATTGACGTCCTGAGGCTCAAATTGAGATATTCAGCCAGCCATCTCTTTCTTTGCCTCTTCTTTTGAGCGGAAGTGAGCATACTTAGTACTGGGCAATACCCTAGTTTACGGCTCCGACCTGGGCGCGATTTTGGGTGCGATACTGATGGGACTAGCCAGGGCTTGCAGGGTCTTCTTCAGACTAGCTTCTGGGAGAGTACTTCTCGTGTTTGTTAGTTCAATGCCACAAAAGTCAATCTAATCTTTTGTTCTTGGAATGCTGCTCGTAGGTATTATTGGCGTGTCTTGATACGAGATAGGAACAAGATCATACTCCATGTCGTCATCTAAGTTGTGGGTGTTGGTGTTGTAAGCGTTGGCTTTTCACAAGATCCAGGGTTGACTAGGAGGCAAAAGGACTGACATTTGTAAGCACCTTGCAAGGTCGTCGTCGAAATCTGAAGGCGGCCAAGAGAAGTCTTTACTATAATCTACCTACTTTTTTTGAGTATGGTTATCTGTTAGTCTTTCGATACCACTTGCAATTAAATAGAAGCTCTTCTCCTAGTACTACACGGCCTATCATGAGTTATTGGTTCTGCTCGACGGTCATGCCACCGAATTGTCCCATTTCTACTTTGATAGTCAATATGGTAATCGTCTCTCCATGACCTTAGATCAAAGTCAGGGAGAAATCCATCCAACCGGGGATTAGCACAATATCTGAAGCTTCATGGAACGTTTGGAAATCTTCATGTACTTTAGCCTGCAGAAACTCGTTCGGGACAGTAAATCGATAAAGACAATTCAGCTGAACACGGACAAAATGAACACAGAATTTGAAAGTACCAAAACAAACTCGAAGTTGAGAGACTTGCAAGACACTTCCATGTTTCCACAGGCGCTTCAGCTTCATACCAGACCTCGTCTATAAATTGACTTAGTATTCCGTCAGTGTGTTCAGGTATGCCGACATACCCGATGGTGGCTTTATAATGTCAATCAGACAACGTCCGAACTTGTGTTTATAGATATCTCCATCCTACAAGCATTGTAAGGTGAGAAAGGTATATATGATAGATATAAGTATAAGTAGATCACTCCTAAGTATATATGAACGATAAATGACAGAACTCGGATATCTCTACAGCCGATTCTGATGTAGTGCTTCTAAAGCTGCATGCGTACGGAGGTGCAATGAATTCTGAAATAGGGTAATGGAATTAAACATTGAGGTGGCAGAGTCATGAGAAAGAAACTAACCTCTAAGCTATATCTTCCCTTCTTTCCCGAAGGTCCTACTTCTAGATATTTACCTTGAAGGGGAAGAACGTCAGGGTAACGGTCAAAAAAAGGAATAAGAATCAAACAGACCTGAAAGGACAAGATCGAAATGCGTTTTGGCGACGGTGGTATCTCCACGACAGGCGTATAGCCGTCCAAGTTCATAATCTACGGAGATTGCGTCAAAAAACTTCTGACGAAATGAGCAAAGAAACGTAAGTACTTACGAGTGTTGTACACCAAAAAATGATCCAACTCGATCCTCGGACCATTCTTCAAGACCGCGTTGAAAGCCTCTTCAGAAGCTTTGTCCGCTTCTTCCTGCGACATCGTAGGTGTCTCCGAAGGATCCAACTCTGCATCCGGATCCTATCGAAATATTACCGTTTGAGCACCAACAATATCCAAGATGAAAGATTGAATAACTTACGGGATATGCAATATACCTCAAACATATTCCCTCCAAGAAATCGACGAGGCACAAGTCATCCCAATAACCCCCCTTTCCGTCCAGATATTTTTTGGGATCGCCGTCGGCCTTGTCGAGAAGAACTCGAGCCCGTCGGACTTCAGCCAACATCTTAGCCTCCTGAACCGTCTTTCTGGGTGCGTGAGCGATGCCCAAAAACAGGTAGGCTAATTCGAGTGCCGGAAGTGTCAGACGTCCGCCTTGCGCGATGAATTTCCGGGCCTTACGGGCCACCAATTTCTGTTGAGACAAAAGGAACAATGGAATGGACACACGGTTGGACGCATAAATAAGGATGGACGTGTGGAGAGTTGATGTCAAGAAAAGAAGTCAGTTGATCTGGTCACGCCACGCCTACGCCGATTCACGTGGAACTCTGAGAAAAGCGGACTTTACCTCGAGAGGAATGCTCTTTCCTGCAATCTTCTGACGCAGACTAGGGACTTGCTCCATCAACTTGATTGCCTGTTCACGCATCTCCTTTGATGAAGGACCGGCTTTCTTTTCCTTCTTCTCACCTCGGTCCTCACCTCGATCCTCAATGTCTGCGAGTTCAAGCAAGCAGACCGCCATACCGTAAGAGTAAATGGCTTTCGACCACTTGATAAAAACGAATGAAATGGAGCCGATTAGTAACTCTCGCCCCAAAGGTATCGTCATGCAAAACACTGCCTGGTACTCACGGTGGCTTCTTCCTGTAATATCTTCCACGCTTCCAAGCCGTCATTCAAGTCCCATAATGCTAGCGTCGCTATCGCAATCTCCCAGAATGATATATGATGAAGGTTTCTATATTGACTTTGTACTTCCATGGCCCGGGTGTAGAATCCTATCGCGCGCCGAGGCTGTGAACGTACGAGAGATAATCTCCCTGCACCGAACAGGAAGAATACACCTAAATGAAAAATGATCAACGGATGACAAGGGAGAGGGGACGGATGTGGCGCACCGTCGGAATAACGTTTCAAATTCCAGTCGATGATCTTCTGGGCCATGCTCACGTCCACGCCGTCAAAAGTGAAACTCGAAAGAACGAGATGGAAAATCAAAAGCGCCATATCGCAAATGGAACGTCTTACGCCTTCCTGGGCTAGGAAAGAAAACGAAAATACAGGAGTCTTGGTCATCTGAACATTCCAAGGAAATAATATAACCGTCTTACCTGTGCTAATCGCCGGTTCGGAGTTGTCAGCAGACCATCCACCCGCTCGACACAATAAATCTAACGCTTCTTTTCGATCTCCTTTGTACCCGAACAGTTCGACGATGACAAGCAGTTTCTGGGGTAATAGACTGAGAATCAGGGTAGCCATACCTGCGCCGAGGTAAACTCCAGAACGGAAGTGAGGATCGATCGACGGGTCTTCAGGAGGACCACCGTTTGCTAAGGATTCGGCGTCCATCGTATTGACATATTTCAAGAGATTGCGGTAGACAGATATGGTGGTACGCATGTTGAGTCTACAAGTGAGTACGTGGGGTATCGTCAATGAACGATCGGAATAGACATTGACGACGATGCGCGTACGCTTCCTTGATAAATGCCAGCCAGTCCCCTGAATAGACGATACCGAGTAATGCCTGGAAAAGCTGTTTGAGTAAAAAGGACACTGGTTCCAAACGTTATTGCGACGTACCTTCTCGAACAGACTCTCAGCATACACGAGTTCCGCATGACGCTCGACGTCGGTCATAGATTTGATGAAGCCCACCCCATGACTGTTAAGAGATGAAACAACATAGCCGGCTAATCGAGAAGTAATGGACGCCGCTTTCTTTCGGTGTTTCATCGCAATGAGGTTGCCCTGCTTTGTGTGTTCGATACCTGAGAGCAAGTCCTATAGTGTTGTTGACTTGATTATTAAAAAACAAAAAAGTCGATGACGGTACCAACACACCTCGTCCTCATATGACATCAAACCCTTCACACACTGAATGAGACCATAGCCAGTTGCAAAATAGAGACGTTCCCTGGCGAGAGCCAAGAGGTATCTCGGTCAGTCGGTAATGTAGAGGTAGCAAGTATCTGGGACGCACTTTTTCTCATCATTCTGGTTGCAATAGTTCTCTGATTCGACCATTTTGGATGCTAGGAATAGTTCCAGAGCATAGCTGACTCCAGGTATGTCGTCCAATGCCTCGTTAGGGTCGTAAGGTACCTTGACCGGGGGTGGCGAAGCGTAGTGAGGTTGGTAGGATGCTCGTTCCTGGCTTGCTTTCGACTCGACGGAAGCACTGTCTTGGAGGGCATCAGGAGTGATGGGAACACCGTTAGAAGAATGTTTTGCGGTTTCTGCCATGTCTTGGAGAGTGTTGAGGTCGACAAGGACAAAGGATAGGGAGCAGAGGGGTATGAGTGCTTCAAACAGGGAACGGCTATCACGCCTTATTTACCCCAGAACAGGTCACACGTCAATCCAGTCATATGACACTTCAAACGCATTATGTTTTTTTTTTACTTCCATCTTTACTTCCCCTTTCTTTTCGATTCTTTTCGACCACGGGATTACCCAACAAGACACGCTAGTGGTGCATTGCATCTGCTTCGTGATGTTCATTCATTATTGACGACGAACAGTACACAACCGCTCTCGATCACCTTGATCCGACTGTTAACGTTAAGCATCATTGACAGGTCGTTTGAGGTGACTGTCGCTCAATTCCTAATCTGTACCGAGTGTTCCTGAATAACAGAAATAGATAGATGGCATCCGGTTTGAAAAGGAAAATTTTACCATAGACTTGCCGATCGCAATTACTCACCAGCACAGCTAGGTGCTACCCAAAGGAACGTTCTATCTACAACTTCTCCGATAGATATAGGCCTACTAATCACCAAAAGTCAACGCCCATATACCGCATTATATTGGGGTTGGAGGGTTTGATCAGGGAATATCACACCCCGAAACTCCAATATCATGGGGGTGTCATGGTGGTGTCACTCTCTATCATGCTAGATATGGGTTTGGCTATTTTGGTGATAGGCTAGGTTCATCACAATCACAAAAGGACGTAGATGATTTTGATGTTTGATAGGTGTGTAAATCGTCAAGTTGAAGATGTCGATGTTTCCTCGTCCTAGGTATTTCCGTCGGACGGACAAGACACGGCTGATACCTCCAAGAAGACAGCGATAAATTTGTAGAGACTAAACATGATTTATTGGGGTAATTAGACAGTGGGTAATGTTTTCAGTTTGTCTGGATACTGAAAACTTCTGATTGTTCTGAATAGGCTAATTTTGTTTTTTTTCAGTGTACGTTTCCGCTCGACAGAATTTTTTTGACTTTTCGGTGTGTAATTCAACGGTGTACTGCCGGACTGGAAGGCAGTGATCAGTGTCTGGGGGACAGGTGGCGTGTCGTTGATTATGCGGAGCAGTAGGGTACTAAGTAATCATGATAAATACTACAAACAATGGGTTGATCAGCGCTCATCTTTCATTTTCCTTCCCACTCGTGCGTAGAATCGAATTCTGTACTGTTTTTGGGCGATTATTTATTACGGTGCGTCTGCTCTTCGCACTTCCACCGACGATAACTAAAATCATCTGACCCTTTTATTGCAATAATAGGCGCTATGCGTTTGTTTATAACACTCCCCGCTTCCGAACCATTTCTCATCTCCAATCCATCTTCTACACCCAAGTCATCTTCTTCCACTGACAAGACACTTACTACCGCTCCAGAAAGTTACCGATTCAGATTCCAGAGCAAGAAGGGGGGGGGAGGGATATCCTATAGCTACGCTGCTCTATCTCACACATGGTTTCAAAAAGAAGTGACATTCCAAGATCTCCAAACGATTCCGCATCATTTCCCTTCTCAGAAAATTAAAAGCTACAACAGACTCAAAGAGTCGTGCAGGATTGCGCGAGAGGACAGCTTCGAGTACTTATATCTGGAATGATACTTGCTGCATTGATAAAACAAACAGTGCCGAGGTTTCAGAGGAAATCAGCTCGATGTTCTCATACTATGCTGGTTCTGGTGTGTGCTATGTCTATCTAGTTGACGTAGGGACCACAGATAATGAGCCCATTGGTGTTCATGGTGGGGGCGCTTTCGGGGAAAGTCAATGGTTTAAACGGGGTTGGACACTCCAAGAGCTGTTGGCACCCCCATACATGATTTTCTTCAACAAAAACTGGAGGAGGGATCGGGACAAAAGCTACTCTGAGCAACGTCATCAAGGATGTTACCAGAGTTCCCATTGATGTCCTTCTTGGTCACACAGATCTTGCGGCTACCAGTATTGCACGGAGGATGTCCTGGGCAGCAGATAGGGCGACAACCAAGGATGAGGATATCGCCTATTGTCTCATGGATCTTTTCGTAGTACATATGTCAGTACTATACGGAGAAGGGATAATCAGAGCATTCTTGCGACTCCAAGAGGAGATCATCAAGTACAACAATGATCCCACAATATCCGTTTGGAAATCGGAGGATCAGGATAACACCTACGAGCTCGGGCTATTAGCGCGGTCTCCCTCTGAATTTGTTTCTACGTCCGAGGGTGCAGGTCATGAGAAAGTATCCATCAAACCATACCATGACCAACCGTGGACTACATACAACATTATCTTTGCGCCGTGACTTATATGGTTTATTAGTGTTATCATCCGTCATGTCCTCGACTCTGATCTTAATGGTATACGCTACTTTTATTGACCCTGGCTTTCTCGGAAGACATTGGGTTCGTTTTTGACTTTGGCTTTTTTATGCTCCTATTTACAATCCGGATCATGGATCACCTAAGGTCGGGCAAGATTCTGGGAGCATTGAAGTTTTTTTTTTTTTTTTTTCGGTTCCCGGGATGTAAAGCTGCTCAACCACTGCGCACATTGTATATCTCATTACATTCGATTTGGTTTATGTGGCTCCATCCAATTTCGGCAAGGTCTCTGGATTGATTCTTCCTGTATTGATTTTCTGGAGTCTGGACCACATTTATGGAAGCCAGCCCCCCGAATTCTTATCAAGAAGAGTCAGAAAATAGTATACGAGCTCAACTTCCTTGCCGAAATGCACAAGATCAAGTTATCGCAATTTATCTAAAAAAAGGTCGCACGACACAGACTGGATCAGGACCGAGCCATCGCGACTGGAGTATCTCACTCAGTCAACGAGTTTTCTTTCGTCAGTTACGACATTTATATCGATACCGGAAACAGGAAGTCTACGTGACAGAGGAATTTCTTGCCCCAAAGCGGTACATTTCCAGTTCGATAGGATGTAGTTGAAAGTGTCATCTCATGAATCTGCATGTAACGGAGGCATTTCCCCCTGACACCGCACTCAGGCCGGAACAAGGGACGGCTATTCATGCAGAACGCTCGATGATCAGACTCAGTATATCTGGTCTGTGATCCTTGACACCTGACAGACGAGAAGAGTCGGCTGATGACACCATTATCCACAGATATCAATACAAACTCGATGGATCCAATGCAGGAAATCAGTTTTGTTGTGGCTTTTGGAGTGTACGGCGCTGGTCACGTAATGGGTTGGTGTCGTGATGGAAGCTGAAGAAACTCTGGAACGGATTTCGAACTCATACGACAGTTTTGCGGATCGAGCGGATGCTCGTTTGCGAAGCTTGGACGAAATATCAACACATTTAGGACATGAGGTGGTATGTGTTGCTACCAAATATGTTGCTCATCAACTTTCGCGTAACGAGGAAGGGAATGCCAACAACTCGATCGGCCAGCCTCACCGTGACCGTACTTTCAAAATCGACATCAGCTTTATCCGTTCAATGGTCACTCGGCGAATGAAGTTTCCTCTTCTTGTGTTGTGTGGTCCTCGTATAGTCATCGAGGATATAGAGAATTCTCTGGAATTATATACACCATCCAATGTTTCATTAGATGATGAGATGAATTATAATTCAAGGTATCTCGCTTTCAATCATGAAGAGACATCTGGTCGACTCATTTTCACTCGACAAAGGGGAGAGTCGCCTGTATTTTCCGTGGTGTTCAAGATTCAGGATCGTAAACCGTGGGCAGTGATTGACTTCCCATCCACAGGGCCAAGTTCAGTGATATACAAACTGAAGCGAGAGAAGCCTCCAGACTCAAATTACACCAGAGTGTCTGATGTTGCTACCATCATTACCATCTCGAGTTGCCGGCGGAATAGGGCTTATCTTGGAGAAAGTCTGCCGCTAGTCTGCCAGAGGCTTACTAGCTTTCTTGGAACAATCCCCATCGAGTTCTAGGATAAAGAGTCCATATTAACAAATATTTGTTTACGGAGTTTTACACAGAATTTGTATTTTCGCAAAACTCTCTGGATGTGCTTGCCTGGAGACTTGTGATGACATGTGTATATTTTGGCACTGTATCTATCGTTCTGTAGTGTCTTACTCCTTTACATATATCGACAAATGTATCTGTAACTACTTACACCCATCTCACCCAGACACCGTCACGGGGAAGCAAGTATATGGTTTTGGAAATTTTGCCTTGTCAAGTGTGAGTCAGATAAGAGTCCCATCCACGTTATGTCGAGTCTTGTGTTCAACTAGACTCGTAAAAAGCAATGAACAAGAAAGGCTAGGTATCTTGCCTTGTGCGTTTGAACTTTGAATACTCATTTCATAATCCATGATTTTTTGGTCACTGTTGTACGCAAATTACCAGAAATTTCAAGGTAGTCAAAACGAGGATAGCTCAAAGGCCACGGAGGCAAATGCACGGAGCGGTGACTCACGGAGAGTCAATAGTGCACAGAGCACAGAAATGGAGAAAATATGAAGGTAAGTTGGGGAAGAGAATCAACTCTGAACCTAGGTCACTTACCGAGACGATTAGTCTATTGTAAAAATAATTTTTAAAAATTAATTAAAGATTAAGATCGATCAGGGTTTCTATGTATACATCTGTCTTTCAAGTCATGAGTTGAATTGCAAATTAAAACACAACATAGCATTTATGAACGTAGCGCCATTGCAGTCGTATGTAGTTCAAAGCTTGGACCATGGAATTACCAGTGCGTGCTCATCCTGTTTTGTGTAAATACTGGTGTTGTAACAGATCCTTCGAGAGCTTGACTTCAGCAAAATAGGTTAGTAATACGCATTCTTATGATTCTCAGAATGCGTTCTGACATTTGCTTACATGGCTTCTGCAGCTGTCGACCGTCCATTGACCGTACTCCTTTCACAAAAAAGAAAATTACGTCCTTTTGATATGGTTCGAAGAAAAATTTGTTCTGTAGGATACACATGTGACACACACACACACACAAGTACTTAAGTTATTGGCATCAGGTGGTATAGGTCACACACTCCTCCCTACCACTGTCAAAGCACACAAACTTTTGAATCAAGTGTGGCAAAAGAATAGCGCAAAAAATGCCCCCCCCCCCCCCCCCCTGGTCCTCTGTCGATTTCTCACCAACTACTTGACTTACCCGAACCAAAACTTTACGTGGAGCAGGGTACTTAGTGCCTTATAGTAGCATCTGTGTACGGCTGAGCCCCCCTGGCCCATCTCAAACGGAAGCGTTTGAAAGATGTCTCAAAATTGACCAGCTTCCTGATGATGATCGATAGTAGAATAAAAAAACAAACACATTTTTTTCGACAGATATCGTGAATTAGACGTTCAAACCTGAGCTAACGAAACGTCCGTGGGGGCCGTTGGGAAATCATAAAAAATAAATAAAAAATAAAAAAAAATAAAAAAAGTTGTACCGTGCGTGCATATCATATCACTAACGAAGCTTGGACACCCGTGCGTTTGAAAGTCAAAACTTGGGAGAAAAAAAAAAAAAAAAAAAAAACAGGAAAAGGAAGAGGTGGTGTAGGGAGAGAGGTTAGACCATGTGTGCTTCCTCTATGTCTTCGTCAGGGTCCCAACCATGCTTTTTCAAAACGGCGGTCCAAGGAGAAACAGTCTCGGTAGGCAATGGTCCAAGCTTCTCCTTCGAGTTCTCGACCAGGAAATCGTGCATAATTTGGTTGACCCTAGAAGGAACAAGGAGCGGTTGTCATTCAAAGGGACAAAATCCATATATGTATATATATATATATATATAAAAGGAGAGCAGCGGAAAACTCACTCAGGCTCCTTCGTATCAATATTCAAAAAATGGGGTTGACCACGTATCTTGTACAGCTTAGTAGAAACACCTGCGTCCTTTAGCTGTTGCATGAACTCTTCCGTGTAAGTCAACGGGTACGCGACGTCGTCCAATCCATGAATGAGCGCGATAGGAATGTTCCTGAGCGTCGACAATGCCTCTCGAGAGTGACTTTTACGCTCGATGAAAATATCTAGCGTCGCTGCACGAAATTGAGAAAAGTTCTTAGGAGACCAAAGCTTTTGGGCAGGACCGAAGAGACGGGTGGAGTAGCTGTACATTGGGGGGGGGGGGGGGAAAGGGGACGTTAGGTCTCGGACCTAGAAAAGTCATATCGGGAAGAAGAGGATGTAGAGACTGACGCGGAAATAAGGGTACTCGTCCGGTTCGAAACACCCAACTGGAGTGCACCGTAAAGAGCATCCAAGAGTGTTGCTTCGTCGACCCCGGAGTCTGAGAAACCTTGACACCAGTAGTCGAAAATCTCTGTACGACCTTCGGCAACGTCTTGCGCCTGGTATAGCGGAACGAGAGAGAGGAGAGTTAGTGAGGACCGCTCTAGAAGAATAAAAGTACTCGAGATCTTACCTCTTCAAGTCCGAGAGGTGACATCAAAAATAGCGAGCGGACTTTACCAGGATATGAGACTGCGATTTGCAGACCAATGATGGTACCTAAACACAGAGCCACGATATGACAAGGAGGTAACTTTAAAGCGTCCTATAGTGGGAGGTAATAAACGAAACGTTTCGAGCCCCATTTAGCACTTGGGACCACGCAAAATAAATGATTGATAAGAGATATTTTTGTTCGTACCATCAGCTTGACAATGTCCTCTGCAGCTTCAGCTTGACGATACGTTGGAGGGATCGTGTCTCCAGTCGTCTCGCCATGCATACGGTAATCCAATGTCACTAGGTTAAACTTCCTGAGTCTGGGGTCGAGATGTTGGACTGCGTAGTACAGGGAAAAATCAGCACGAGAGAGAAAGAAAGGCAGAAAAATTGGATACTGGTACGCACGATGGTAAATCTCCGAAGGAATGTAAACGGGATGGAGCATGAGAACAGTCGGTAGGTTTTTGTCTATGGATTTGGCGGTCGCCGAGGTAGGAGTAGCAATGTTGTATCGGAAGTCCGTTTTCCCAGTGCTCGACTTCACTTTGATAGAGGGCATGATGGATGGGACGGTGCTGTTTGGGGTGATGATAGTAGTAGTGGTAGTGAGAGGTGGTAGTAGGTAGGACGTCGACGTCAAAGGTGTCGTGAGAGTTGTGGTGAGTGATGGCTGTATGAAACCACACTTTGGCAGAAAACGTGTGGGTCTAGTTAACGAGGACGGACGGACCTTGGAAAACCCACCTTCGCATGCTCGAGCTGGTTTTTAGGATGTAAGGGAAAGGAGCTAAAAGTCGCAGATCGAGAACCGCCCGAGACATGACTGAATGGGTGTACCTCACCCCTAGACGGGAAAAAACAAGGAGGACCCCCCCTTGCATAGGAGTATGAGACTTTGCGCCGGTGCGCTGAGTGGCATTTGGGAAGCGGTCTGGAAGAAACCCATTCGAAATACTAGTCTGATTGGCCAGTTGTCGGCGATAGACTGGTATAAGTCCAGTTGTCTGCTGACACGCTGACAAACGACCGTCGGACCACGTATAACAGTAATTCGAGGTACCGATCCACGCCATCGCGTCAGGGCCATGGACTCAAAGCGGGATCCGATCTTCTTCCAGTGTCGTTACCTAATTGGACGTCGAGGGCTCCTCTTATCGAAGCATTCGGTCGCTGCGTTTTCTCGATTATCAGCTGTCTGAGAAAGTCTCAGATCTCAGATAAACATCTTTTTGAGACTAATGAATACGTCGTTACATAATAGGGAACTCAAAGCACCGTTCTCGATACCGTTTTACGATCCCATTAATGGGTTATGTACTATGAGATAGAATTAGCCAGAAATAATCAATGTAAGTAGAATGACATGTATATTGGGTATGTGCTATGAGATTGCGACTAAAAATCGGAACATGAGGCCTGAAGCTGGGCATGGATGTGCACGGCGAATCAACGCTTCTCAGCTTGACTCGTCTGTCAAAAAGTCGAAATTCCCCGGGTCTCCTCTACCAGAGCAAGGTCCGACTCGCTCGAAGACCCCCAACAACGTCCCTGGTTTCGCCGAGTCGCAATTTTGATACACTCCTCCTCTTCCTCCTCCACTTGATCATCGAGTCAATATCTTCAATTCTCGAAGGTTCAAATACTTGGCCCTGTTCCCAACGTTCCCGTCCAACAATCTATTCCTATCTTCTCGTCACTCCTGATGGAAATCACACCGAGTCGGCCCAGAGGCGATGCCAAACAAATAGACGACAAGTTCGATAACAGATAAACCGGGATGAGCAACCCAAGAATTGGTTGTGATCCACGGTCTAATCGAAGGGGCCATCAAGTCGAAATCGAACCGTTCCAAGCACTGACCCCATAAACGCGAAGAAACGCCCTCCATCGAGATAGTGTCGGAACCAGATATTTTGAGAATTTCAATATATTTCAGATAGTGTCCACAAGCAATCGACAGTCGAAAAGTAGGATATGCAAGCAGTAAACTACTGGGATACATGCCACTCACCAAGCAACAATAATCCGATAATTTCTTGTCCTCTTGAAGATTCCACACCCAGATATTTTACAACAAAGAGAAGGAAAGGCACATATCATTACATTCGTACTAATAATTGGGATCATAGGTAAACTCACGTCAGCCCTTCTTTTTAGCCATCAATCCACTCCGCCACTGACTGTCAATTGAAAGGACATCGATCACAGTCCTTAAAGTCCCGGGCCGTGTACATAGAAGCCAAAGTAATACAAGAACAACCGTGGACTTCAGCAGAATGTTTTCAATACTCCACAACGCACCTCTCTCGCTGCCTGCTCAGGATTTAGCAGCTTTATGTTTTGACTTTATGTTTTGACACGCGAACCCTAGTCCAACATCATCCTTTCCGTCAATAGTCCTTCGCCATCTGCCATACTCTCAAAGATTATTTGGCGCCAGAAGACACTCTTCGTTAGCTCGACAGCCTCCTCCTCTAGGACCTGTACAATAAATTAAGGGCCAAGAAAGAAAGACGAGGATGTTCAAACGCACCGGTTCCAATCCCTCAACGAGCTTTTGAGGCTCTTCAATATGATCCTTGAGGTGTTCGAGGACAAATAACATAAGGTCGTCGTCATCTTCCATTTCTCCGAGGTACTTGACCATGAACTTCTTGACTAGAGGCTCAAACTTGCGGACAATGACAATCTGATTTTACAGGGAAGGTTTATTAGAACATTATACACCAGTAAAAGGAAGAACATACATCGGTCAACCCGTCCCACCGAACCTTCGCCTTGAAGAGCGACTCCTTGTCATGAGGCACTCACTGTCTGATATTTTCCAGTCTCTCTTTAATCAACTTCTCTCCCGTCTCCGCAAACGCTAAAGTCCAACTTGACCAAGGGCACCTTTCTCCTCTTGGTTGCCTCTTCCTCTTCTTGACTGAACAATGTCGCCTTGTCGGGTTTGCCGGCGCCTCCTGCTTCCTCGGAGTTTACGGGTGCAAACGAGACATTTGAGTTTGACGGGTGCACCATCGTCAAGCAACCAGTCCTGCTTTCCGCTGCTCGTCAGCCAACGCCTGCATTTCATCCGTCCGTCTAGCCAGAAAGGCTTCGGATTCTCGTCGGAGATTTTCGACCTCTTGTTCCTCAAACTTGCGGGATTTAGCGTTCGGAAGCTTCTTCTTGTTCGAGATGGGGTGATCGATAGCTCGCCAGCGGGGACAAAGACACGTCCTTAAGTGAAAGATTCTTAAGCGAGAAAACAAGAATGACGCACCGGCCAACATAAAACAACTCATCACTCTCATCGTCATCCCATACGGCCAACCGTTCACGCATCTCAATACTATTCTCTGTCTTCTGCAAATTTCATATCTCGCTCCCGAGCAAGTTGCGTTTTCAAGTGAAAAAAAAAACAAAAGGTTGGAAAAAAAAAAAAAAAAAAAAAAAAAGGATCGGATAGCGTACATCTCGGAACGACCTTTCTTCTTCTTTTCGCCTGGCTTCCCCGGCCTCCCTTCTTCCAGTTCCAAATCAGTCTTAGCTCGTATAGCTTTGGGCGTCGACTCTTCGGGCGTTAAGCTTTCTTGCGCTTTGACGAATCCTGTCATCCCTCCCTTCCCCGTACCTAGACGGGTGGGACGGAGTAGGAGACTGTCGAGGTCGACGACTCCATTCTCGAGCTTTCGGCCCATTTGGGTCGTCCCGCATCTTCTACCGCTCCCTCTCAGCTGCTCGTTCACGAAACTGGGTTGATTTCGGAGATGACGAGCCCACGTTAGTTCTCGGGAAGGAATAGACCTTTCCGCAAGCCTAAGAGGAAGAAAAAAAAAAAAAAGGTTAACAGACATTTGTTGCTTCAAAACTCGTTACTCATCACTCACCGAAAGCAATTCGTTCAAAAAAAGTCATCCTGGACACCACCTGATATTGAGCCGACGAAGAGTTGGGTGGGCTTTTTGAGCTTGAGGGGGCATAAATTGCATTGCTTGTAGCTGCTGAGCAAGAACTTGCATTGAGGGGGGCCCTGGCCAAAAGACGGTTCAAAGTTATAGCTGGAGTGTTCTTCAAAAATGTCGAGTTTTCGTTCGATGGAGGGAAAAACGCAGATTACTTACCGTAGAATAAAAGTTTAGGAAAAGTAGAGAAGTAACAGAGGCGACGATAGTCACCAGCAAAGAGACGATGTGACTGTAACATTAGTCTCTCCTAGACAGACAACATGACGATCAACTAAAGTTGATGTAGTATGGTACTGTGACATCACGCTCAGGCTGTCGCCGTCTTCCACGATTCTCCATCTATTGCATCCTTCCTTCTTTTCTCTATCCAATATGGTCTTGTTTGTCCTCATCGACAGGTAACGAAAAGTACAGCACTAGTAAATATAATCATCTAATACTATCAATGCAAGCCACGAATTCCCCAGCTGTTGTCTACATGGGGTGTGAGTCGTGACAAACACGAAAGTCAGCTCTGCTTCAACCCCAAGATTACAATGCTCGAGAATCCTAAATTCTATCAATAGACGAAGAATTAATCAAATATGCTTGGTCTCAAGACGTTTAGTTCCATGTAGACAAGCTCTCATCTGCACACGTTTATCTGCGAATGCCCGATGAAATGACATGGGATGCGATACCGGAGTCCTTATTAACGGATCTAGCACAGCTAGTCAAAGCTAATTCGATTGAAGGTACACTACTCCTTCTCGACTCTCTCAACCATCTTCAGATCGTTCATGTCCAGCAGGAAACAAGAAGGACAATCTCACAATTATTTACACGCCAGCTGCCAACTTGTGCTGGATTTTTTTTATTTTTTCTTTCACATCTTTGTCATCTTCTTGGATCCTGAAATCATGGAAAGACAACAGGTGACATGGCAGTAGGACAGGTCTCTTTCCATAGTGACAAAAAGGTAATAATTTCCGAGATTCCAACACAACTCACCGTTGCGAATTAACGATAGGTCAAACGAGGTTGGTTCCCTTTACACTTCCTTTCCTGATCTGTCTTTAGAAGTAATAAATCAAGTACTCATCTCATCTTTTCAATGCTCGTCTCGTTAGAACTTAGTACATATCGCTAAGCGGGAGAACGCCATCGTCAATCGACTCAATAAAACAAAAGTCGAAAAAGAAGTGGATCATGAACAAGAAAGGGTGGACCGCCTCAAGAAGGAATCTACCGCACGTACGGAGAGCCGCTGCTGCTGAAAAGGTTTGTGGAATCATTCTTTCTTCCTCTTCCTACTGTTGCCGATCGGGATCCGGGACACACTAAGTTAAAACGGGACAAATTTTGTATTTTTTTTTTTCCCTTTTACTCAATGGTTAGCACTCCTCTCCACAAATTTATATCATCACGTAGCTTTTGATATTGACTACAAAATGAGATATAAAGGCCGGGGAACTGACAGGAAATGGGTGAGCTACTTCATTTTGTCCTGTTCAGTTGCGTGTCCCGGTTCCTGGTCGGCAGCAGTATCTCTCTCGCACAAGCGAAGCGTATTTGACCGCCGTAGGCTATGTATGACAGAAAAAAAGCAGATCTCGAAGTTGCACATCAGCGAGAAGCAGAGAAGGCTGCATGATCGTATGACTCGCTCTTCAGTGGAGAGGTAGAAGAGGATGACGAAGACGCTCCTAGAAAGACTGGGAGAGAATTGGAAGAAGATTTCTCATGTAAGGAAAATCACAGATGTAGTTCTACTAACAATATGTGCTGTTGTCAAATGATCTCTGTCCGGAACAAGACTATAACTATGATGCGGATACGCATGTTAACCTCATCTCCGTCGAGATACTTGTGCTCTATAGCTTAAGATAATATAGGAAGCAAGGTGAAGGGTGCGTATTACATAGTACTCCATGGTTTGAAATCAGTAAGAACGATCTTTAGAGTAGGAATAGCTGTAGTACTTCAATAGAAAAGGATGTACCGTGCTCGCCATAACAGTTCCGAGGGAACGCAACACAGCAGTCGTCAACGTTTCAAACTCGAAGCGTTACTTCAACTCACAATAACATGGCTAGTCATTCGGCCAGCTGACTATATTCCTTGGTAGTATAACATTGAATTGATATGTACAAAGAAAGAGAAAGAGTTTAACGCAAGCCGGAAGACTTTCGCAATTATTATCGCCGGTACTACTTAGGCTTCTGTTTCGTTTTCTCTGACATCCACCTTTAGCCGCATCTGAATTTATCTCGGATCAACGTCGAATCACAAATGGAGCCCGCTGAACTCGTCGAGCCACGAAACCCGTCTCCTTAGTAGAAGACATATGCTTAATTTTCATTTCATTTTTAATTTTTTTCTCACATCCCGCTCTCCCCGGCCCATAGTGATCATTCTCATACGGAATGAAATCTTCAAGAGAGCTGTCCTTTTACTTTCTCTATCTAGTTCACTTATTTCTGCTCGACTCACTTGCAAATGTCTTCCCGGTCAATCCCTGCTCAGCGCTTTCCCACAACCATTGGATGGATCGACTTTGGCTCACGGCTCTCGACGCTGGAAACGCTCATCGTTGGACAACGGCCGGTGGGCGCGCGGTCTCTCATCAGTCGGACCCTCTGTAGAGTATATGGATGGATGATGGTGGAACAATCGTCGGTCGGTGTCTCTGGAAAAAAAAAAAAAAAAAAAAACCATCCAGAGCAGAGTTCGAATTGAGAGGTGGGTGGGCGATTTGTGGACAGGCCAGGTCTAGCACGTTAACGACTCGTCCCATAGCTTCGGGAGCAGTAGAGATGGATCAGGGAGATAGGAGAACGGTGAGGCCTGACGAATTCTGGACCGAGATAAACGTTTTGACGCGGCGAGCTCACCTGGCTGCCGCTATGACGTCAATGACTACCCCGCTGAGCTCAGACTCGAGTATTCGCACCGCTCGTCCTTGGAAACCCCAAACGTCACCAGTATGATCGAGAAAGTCATCCACTTGAAATGCCACTGCAACGAGTATCCCTGGCGAAAGACAGGTTCTGTGTCTCTAGCTGCACGTCTGGCTGCAAGTATGCCCTGTACTACCGAGTCCAAGCTCGACGAAAATAGTCTCCCTGCGCTGAACCGTAAGCAATGACATGGTTTTCAGATCCCCAATTGACGAGGCTCGAACAGGTGGTTTGGCACGTATCCAGACTTGCCTGCGTACATACCGGAGACAGGAGAGAAGCTTCAGGATGTAATCAATACGCATGCCCAAGAGCGCTTCAGCTTCGTCCCCTGTGAGTCGTAACGCCGTGTACATTGAAAATAGACTAATCCAAAAACGTCGCAGAGCAGGGATTTGCCAGCACGGCTTCACTCCAGAAAACCCATCTGACTTTACCGATCCCAATCACAAGCCTGAAATAGCTGTCGCGCTAACGGATTTCGAAGCATTTTGCGGCTTCAAAGCCACTTCCCGATATCGAACAGTCGAACCCTTACGACAATTCCTACCTCAGACCAGAGAATTTGCATTTGGTGATCGAAACACGCTCAGAGATGTGGTCAAGAGCATGCTATCTGCATCTGAGGAGACGGTGGATGTACGTAACTGGAAATGCACTCCAAAAAAAAAAAAAAAACATATATGGCAAAACGGTGCGCTATTGTCACATGCAGATGAGACCTGCTGCTCATTGTCATTTAAAGGATCCTGGCACTCTAGGTGCGCTTGTATGTCCCTACCTGATTTGAAGAGATTACCGGACATAGTCCAGACTCCACACCTCGTATGCCTTTTGGTCATTTATCTATTCCATTCATATCCAATCCTGAAATTACCAAAATCGATGCTCCAAAAAGCGTGAAAAGATGTATATAGTTTCCTGCGTTGTTAATGTCTGCTTGAATAGTTGGATCATCAGATAGGGAAGAACGTCGTGAGACGTGCAACGATAGAAAAAGAAATATGCGTTGTTATTTGACAGGACAGTCCATGATGTCGATGTCGATGGATTACGGTGACGCTAGTATGAAACCCGTTAGTGACTCGTGGATCAGAAGTCTGATTGAAGCGAAAAGTAAAGGTTTCTGATATGTAAAAACCTCCTTCACTTATGAATTCAGAATGAGAGAGAACGCTCGGTCGGTCTTGGTGCATTACAGAGGTTTTTCGAATCGAAACTGGTCTAACGTTTCGAAAACCGCTGTATGTAAGACATGGTCGTAAAGGGGACCGTCAGCCAAGCTCCGTGACGATTCCTTGGAACGAATTGCTAATACAAATGACATAGCGGAAGTGATGGCGGAGATGATGGGTGGTCAAGTCACGTCTCTTTCGAGGAGATCGAGTCACCCCTTTCCCCCCCCCTTCCGACAAACGAGCCGCACCTTTTCCATTCCAAAACATGCTCACTTTCAATCTCAATCTCACGCACTGGATGAACACCAGAAGCACCCAGAAGGTCGGAGCAGGAGATTAACCGACTTGTCGATGAGGTCATCAACCCCTTTATCGAAGAAGCTCGAAACCCAGCCTTCAACCCCGATGAGAAGTTGAAGAACTTCAGTGCACATGCTGAAAACCAACGTGCAAATAGAGCGGTGGTGGCGGACCCAGAGGCTGGAGAGTTGTCTTTTTTTTTTTTTTTTGCAACTGGAATACTTAATGAAGAAACCCTGCGTAAAAATCAAGGTTCCATCTGGCTCTAAAACCCGTACCTCCTACAGAATTCACTGTTGAAGGTCTTCTCCATGCATCTCTGGTCTCGACTATTCGACTTGCTTTATTGCTTTATCAGAGCCGTTGGCCAAAGAAATTCCACCTCTCACACCTTTTGGATACTACCATCAGCGACTTGACTCTGATCACTTAAATCGGGTACATGGTGAGCTCTACACATCACCAGACTTCATCCGTGAACATGATAAAGTTCAACGAGCGCCACTACCTCCTTCCGTGAGTTTATTGTCATTGTTTCATGCTTGTTTCTTATTTTTATCTCTAGCTTTCTGACAACTTTAACGGATTTTGCATCTGGGTTCCATGTGAATTGGTAGTCTCAGAAATGTGATGTTACTCACTCACTGTCGCCGTGAGCTCATACATCAAGTGTGGCAAATACTACCAGATGACGAGCTTGTTCATGCATATGAGTTTGGAGTGGTCGTCAAATGTGCTGATGGCATAGAAAGCCGAGTCTATCCTCGAATTTTCACGTACTCAGCAGATTATCCTGAGAAGTGGGTATCTCTTCTGTAACGTAAGAATATGGCATTGAAGTCTAGAACTTACTAGAGTTCTGCTGGCCACTGTCCGAGATAAGGGCCTTTCTCCTTGTCCTTGGTGTATGGTCTCAAAGTCGTCACTCGATTATATGGGACTTGTTGAGGACTTATGCTATCGCTCAGACAATGTTTGGACATACCTCAAGACCAAAGTCAAGAATGCTCCGTTTATAAGAATGTGGATATGACTGGGCTCTCGAGGTACCGTGACACGATATGATCCATCTTGCCGGCGACTTCACATCATGTTATTCATTCTGAAGATTTTATAGTATCTGATCACCCGGCGGATTCCATGTATCTTTCACTACTCCTCGACTCGTCGTTTCTTTCTTGCGTTGCTAGCATAGAAGTGCCTCCACTTATTTTACAGATTGTTGAACCAGACTCGGGATACATTGACGACAGACCTGATTATCAGTCGGTGTATTCCTGTACCGATACCATTGTAATGCTCGTTCGTATTCATAAACTCCTTGCATCTAATTGAGAGACGCTCCGTGGTTCTTGATGTTCCTCTCAGCTAGGCTGGTTGATTTTCACTGCGACAGGAATAAGGTTACATTGGGGAGATTGAGCTCGAGTCTTGATAGCAACTTGTAAAGATCTGTCAAAAAGAGGAAATATGTACATTTACTATGTTTGCGCTCTTTAAAGAGAAGTGAAGTACTGATTGGATGTACAACCCATATACGTATGTACGGAGTATGTATTTATATCGTACTGGTATATGCAACTATGTATCTACCAAAATTCAAACTCAAAGGCTTTCCCGCAAGTCAAGTCTACTCAAAACTCGCCAAAAACAACCTCTTCCCAAGCCTTGACCTCTCTCATCCCGAGCACACCATTAACGACATTCGGTAGCCCGAGACTAAAGAGTCTTTCAAGAGACCAGCGCGCGAGACAAGGGAGGAGAGCTGCTGCTAGGCGTGCTTTTCCCGGGACCTTTTTCTCCTTCTCTTTCCCTCTGAAACTATTAGAGCCAGAAGAAGCTGAACCGGAACCAAAACAACTCCCCACCGCTCCACCCTCTACTTCCCACTCAACTTCAACTCCATCTCCCAAAACGCCCCTCGACATCTCCCCAACAGCCCTTCCCAAAATAAACGTAAAATGCGCTTCCATCAAATGAGCCCTCGTTTCGTTTATGAGAGATGTGAAGGTCGGGTCTGGGTCAGCTGGGGAGGGAGCTATTGGGTTTAGCGAGTTTAAGTGCAAGTTTGAAGAGGAATAGGCGTGGTAAGGATAAGGATAGGGATAGAGAGAGTGATCGGTTTGTGGAGGTGGAGGAGTTGATTGTTTTTCTTTTCTCTTCCCTTTTTTATTTTTGAGGATGCGAACGAGAGGAAGGAGCAGTCGATACGGACACGCGAGATCCGGGTCTGGATGAGGGTACGAATGTTGATGGTGATACTGATGACCTGGAATCCTTGTTTTCGTTTTTCTGTATTAATTCGCGCATAAACCTGATCTCGTCTGTCTCCACCCTCAGCATAAGACGAAGACAAATCGCTTGTCTCTGAAATCATTGAACGACTATTTGATTCATCTCCATCGGCAGCCTCCGTCGCTTCCGATAGTGCTCCTCTTCCAAACTTGAAATGCGACGTCTGGAACTGGTCCTGTGTCGAGAGCTGCGACAATTTTTCCGAGAATTGGCTTGATGAGATTTGAATGAAGGATGGAGCTGGAGACGAAGTCTCTTCTGCTTCTGCAACTGGATTCTCGGCCTCCCATTTCCTATATTGAAATCCACTCAGCTCTCCCCTCCAGCCTCCCTCAACCAATGTCCTCCCAATACCCTCTTTCGTACTCGGAAGCAAAACCCCACAGAATAACCCTCTCTTCCGCCGCTCTCTTTCGATACGTTAGTCTGTCTAGATCCATTTGGTTCCTTTCAAATGGAGCGTTTCTTCCCTTGCACCTCCTTCTACGCCATAAGAAGCATCCTCCTCCCGACTTAAATCCCAAAACCTCCCTTCAAATCTCTTCCTAACCATCCTCGCAAGTCTCTGAACGCCTTTTTGTGTTAGTTTGGTTTTCAGGGTCACTGTTTCCTCTTTATCCTCGTTGCCGACAACATAAAACTCCTTCAAAGCATCCACAACAGCCTCCTGTACCCTCTCCGCCAGTTCTCTCCAGCCTTACATGAAGGAGATGACACGACTGGGTGAAGTATTTCGTCGAAAGGGCATCAAAAGCGTAGGTGTCGGTGTCGTCAACTGGATCCTCAAACAACTCTTTTTCTTCTTGACCCCGGTCAAAATCAAAATGCACCTCTGTTCCTCCCCCAAAGCCTAAGCGACTCTTCACCATCCCCATAGCCAAATTCCCCCGCCCAATTTCGCGCCCAAATCTCTCCGCCATTCTCTCCCTCCTCTCTTCCTCTTTCGTCCTCTGAACGATGCCTCTGACGTATTTCTGCCTCGCGAGCAGGGTAACGTTGTAACGAAGTAAAAATTGACAGGGGGGAGACAGTGTAAGCGACGAGGATCGTCCGCATGAAGTGTCAGGTGGAGGGGGTGTAACCAGAGGGTGGATTTTGATTTTAGTTTCGGTTTTTGTTGAGAGGAAAGTATAGATTGGTAATTGGAGGAGGAAGGGCCAGAATAAGACCCAGACCCAAGTGAAGCGAAAGAAGAAGAAAGCAAAGTCGCTCCTCCTGCGTCAGATTCTCCCTCCCCAGAAGCAGAGCCAGAGCAATCATAGTAAAAGAAACGCCGGAAATATAAACAAGTACTAGCGCTGGATAGCAGAATCCTCCGCCTCATGCAAACAGCTCAACTTGAGAAACACACACACACACACACACATCCTTCGAGCGAAACCAACTCAAGCGAACCACCGAGATACTTGGCGTACAGGTTACTCATGGGTGGTAGGCCGTAAACCAAGTCCTGCGATCGCACCCAAACCCATTTGGACAACTTTGCCTGTCATTTCCCCAAAGGAAGTTTCCTCACCCATGTCCCAGAACCGGGATTGGAGCCAAAACGGAGAGGGCAGCAGTACCACCAATATGTTGAGTTGCGTAGGGGCTGCCTCCCTCTCCGGCATCCTCAGGGTGAACATCCGGAGTCGGGACAATCGGCACTATTCCGTCCAGCAGTCGTAAATGCATACGAAAAGATCTTGTGGGTATATGCAAAGGCCAGTGCACATATCCTACTAGTCAATCCCGAACCCGAACCCTAATCGAATAAATATTCGACAACTTTCCATCTCCTCCTCTTCTACTTTCGGTTTTTTTTTTTACCGAAGGCGGAGGCGGAGGTGAAAGCGTCACTACTACCGGAGGCAGTTCCACTCCTCCCTTTTCCACCTTTATGCCTCCACAGTCGCTCTAAACGAATTCTTCGAAATTTCCGTAAGCATGTACTCCAAGTGCACTGGAACATATGTAAACGTAGACTCGGGGATGTCCGTCTGTAACGATCCTTGAGCTAGCACCTAACGTAGCTCCGTAAAGCTCGCTAACAAAGGAGCCGGACGTGCGGACCATTTGAGAGAGGGGGAGGTATGGGTTGATACTATACCTACGTCCGAGTACGTCGAGGAAGAAGAGGTCGATACATGAGAGGATAAGGAAGTGGGGTGGGCAGTTTGGAAAGGCGCTCGGAAGCGCAATATGCTGTTCAGCAATAAGTCGTACCAATATCCGGTTTCGTATGGCTCCGTCGAGGAATACGTTAATTTGGTCTGGGGAGGGAGAGGTAGCGTGCGCTTTCTTGGAAGCTGGAAGCAAGTTTAGATCGGTTTCAGTCTGAGTCCACTTTGACAGAAAGAGGAAGATACACACCCCTTTGCCAACGTCTGAATATCATTCTGATGAGTCTCGACCAATTCTTCCAACATCTCTGCAAACTTTGCGTTTTTCCTCCAAATTCTTCGGCGTTGGATAGTACGTAGCAAGCCGTAAAAAGCTTTGTTTGTATGATGAGAGGATGGTGTATATGTACCTACTCAATCCAGGCAATTAGTATTAGTATACAAACTCCTCTACTGACAGCAAGTCGATAGTTAGATGATGGACACTCACGGATTCATCCCAACAATGAACGGCAGCCCCTCCCAAGCTCCTCACTCTCGTAACCAGTCTTTTAGGAATCTCCTCCAACGCAGAAGGAACACGACTCGGGAGTTCATGGACGACCGAGAAAGTAGAGCGGAGAGGCTGAGAGGACGAGGAGAAGCAGCATGTTTGTCGAGGAGAGTTGCACGGCGGGGAGCGATGTACGTCCGACAGAGGTGAGAGAGAGACGAGGGGGTCAGCGAGGAGAAGGTCTGTCTTTTGCCATCTTCAGCTACAAGGCCGACCAAAGGGAACTTGACTCAGTCGTACTGCCGTTTAGCTGATCGGGTTAGTGTATAACAGTCCCACGAATCACATGACTCTTAATCGGCCTCGTACATGATGATGCTGCCCTCTTTTCATCCAAGTAAGTATCCTGTTTCCTGGAGTTGCTACCCAATCTATAAATAGGTCAGACAGAATAATTTTGAATTGCTCTCGGAGAACTCAAGGAATAAATCACGCCATTCTCTCAGCGCGACGCTTCCCAAACCTTCAACACCTTTCCAAACTCAATGTACACACAGTCGCTGGCATAGCGCCGGGCTTTAATAGGTAATGTAACAAAGGCGAAAAGGGCCTCGTCTTCTACACCCTTCTGCATAGTATGTCACCTGATATTTATCATGATTGTCGACCCGAGCAGCTACGGACTAGCAAACAGGAATCACCGGTATGTAAACTAGTCATCGGGTCAAGGAGACTACCTGCACACCGTTCAGGAGAACGATTTCAAGTTGTCTGATTATGCCCGGCGTCAAACGCCAAATCAGTTTGTACTAGGATCCATTTCTCATCGCTGTCTATATTCGATTATGTTCTATCACAAGCTGAAATCGACTCACTGAATCGGCCCGGAACCACCACGTCTTAGGCTACTTATCTGGCTCTTCCTCAAATCATAAAGGGTTTTTCACGGTACCAATGTCCCAAGATCTGATTCTAGCGTGTTTCCTCTTTACGCACCAAAGCCAGGAGTCAGAAGATATCAAGTATTGTAGCCGGCTTGCAGCATGATGGAAGGCAGCTGGAGAGAAACCTGCGCTCGACGTGAACGATCTATAGTATAAACAAGTCATGGATGCATGGGCATTCTGCAAACGGCCACAAATCTCTACCTAATCGGATGTTGATCTGGTTGGAGACTAGTCAAAATATCATCGTCAAATTCTCTTTAGAAGTTTCCTTTGACTTGACTAATCTAGAAAGGTAGGCGCGATGGATGATACTACTATCATCTCCCTACGTCGTGGACTAATGATATAATCTCTGTAGAGGGATGTGCTACCTGGATAGGTCGGAGATTTCGGACGTCAGTTATAACGACAGCTGCTTGACAGTGAGTTAGTTATATTCTCTTTGAGCCTCGCTCTCTTTCCCATACATATCTTTACAGACATACATTTGACGCATTGTTTTGGATGCAGAGGAAAACTCGGTGAGTTCGATCAGAATTGCTTTCCGAGTTGACTTTTGACTTTCAAAGTTGTCCATCTATTTATTCAATTCGTGGGCACGATTCTAAATCATATTCAGTGCTCTTCTTGTCCACGGTTTTTGGTTTTCGTTCAGACGAGTCCTGTAGCTCGGGTGCCCAAAGGGGTTTCAATGGAGGTTGATGCGTCATGAGATGTCGTGCAAGGCGACTGATTGATTTAAAATGGAAAACGAGATCCACTAGGAGACGCATGAGGTGCTGGGTAGATGTCTCGTGTTCATAAATTAGGACTCTTAACAAAGCTCGAGAGAGGACTAGTGGCGTTTTGATGGTGATGCGACAAAATGGCAAAAATTATAAACGATTTGGGTTGGGAAGAGCCGACCATTCGAAACAGCGAAAACCTGTGAGCTAAAAATTAAAGCGATAACCAGCATAGCTGGTGGGTGGCAATTGGAAGACGAAGTTGATGAGTCCTTCGGCTCATAGTAGCACCTATATATTGTAACACGAGAGGCCTCGGTAACCAATGACAATCCATTCACTGGGCATGAAGGGCAGTATCCAATGAGCATGACTGAGTAGCAAATTCGGATATTTGTTTACATGGAAGCTTCGATGACATCCGGTTACTGAGACAGACTTGTAATCGCAGGCTAGGAGCAGTCTCAAAGAAAAATCGATACCATCCCATTCTTTGATCCCAGAACCAGAGCGACAACGAAGGTCGAGGCTGCGATGTAAAGGGTAGTTTCCCTTAGGCAAGCCTTCCGGAAGGCTCCAGTAAACGTGTCGATGGAATTTGAGATGGACATCCCTCCAACGGCTCGCATCGGCAACAATGGATTCAAGAATAAAGTCTGCATACTGACGATAGTCTGTTTCGAGTATGTTTCTGTTAGTCATTTGCAGATCCAGGTCCAATGGAGATTGTCGGGACAATTCGAGGTGTATGTTAATGATGAATTTGAAGAATTCTAATCATGCATAAAATATTGGAGTCCACTCGTGGATACGGCGGAAGGATCAAAGTTTGGGCATAGAGCGTACAAGCTCTTGCCATCCGATATCAGTAAAACTGCAACATTCTCTTAGGTATCTTATGTCTAACGGATCCTGTCTGAGAGATCTTAAATATGAGTGTGCGAATTCTGACAGATCTTATGTCTGGCGACCCATGGTCTGACAGATATACTGTCTGAGGCCTTGAGTCAGACATCCTTAGTGTCTTATAGCATAAAATCTTTGGTCTCTGATTCATCTTAACATCTTACTGAGAACCCATACTATGTTATTATCTAGAATGCAATTTCGTGAGCATGGTGATCAGCATACTTGTTTACATAGAAAGCTTTAAATGCATCTAAACTATCTGTATATTTAAATCCCCGAGGGAAATGATCTTCCCCTGCAATCCCAATCAAATGCGCACCACGCAACACGCTATCAAGGTGTATAACATCCATTTTACGGCGTCCATTACTATTTGTATCAGGAGTCACACGCCACATACCAGTTTCGGGACATGGTTCATTTCCCAATGTCGAGAACCAGGTCACTAAAGCAGATGGGAACCGAGTCGTGTCTTTGCGACGTTTGATGCTAAAAAATAAGAGCACTCGGGCAACAAGAAGTCCCCGAAAACCTTCCATATCTGGATTGGCAACAACAAAGACACAGTCTCTACGTGGCAGTCCACCCTGCCAAGAAGCTGTCGAGCGAATCCTTTCACGATACATTCCACCGATCCCTGACTTGTCGCTAGGCGCATAGAATGTCGCTAGGCGCATAGAATGTCGCTACGGCTGATGGATACACCTCAACTTTCTGGCTGTAGGGTCGGAAGTAAATGAGGTGGTATTGGTGCGTCTCGATCGAAATCAGGATTGTCATGGTAATATATAAATCGGTTGGTTAGAAATGGGAGTTCGGGAACTCGTATGTGATTTGCGAGTGCATCCAGTGTTTTTGGAAGGCTTCGAACTGAAAAGAAAGTCAAAGCCTTAATCTTGAAACAAAGTTATGAAAGACATACTAGGACAGCGTGCAAGCTTAACTTCACCATCAATCCTATCATCAACATCACCACCATCATCATCATCATCAGCGTCTTCCGGTATTTCTCCCATTAACAACTCCAACTTCTCAGATAGCGGTCCATCTAGCATTCCACGACTCTTAAAGTCAACCCGTGATGCAGCAAGCTTATCCATACGTGAAATGATAACCAGCATCTGACCAAGTGCCTCAAACCGACGTGATCTCCGCCATGGTTCTTTCACCGCCTTCATGTGCTTCGACTCCGTAATCGAGCTACACAAACCATTTGGGGCTCCGAATTCTTCAATGAGGTAACGATAATGCGAGAGCGCATGTTGACGAGGGATCGAAAAACCAAGGGTAGTATCTTCATCCCGAACACCGACCTCCCTAAAAATATCCCGTTCATGATGGAAACGAGCAACTGCTGCATCAATCGCTACAAGTGTTTCTTGATTGATGATGTTTCGCCAGACAAGGTAGCAAAATTCCAAGAACGCGCTGAATGTACAAACCATTTGTGGAGGAACCAGACCCGAGATGGCAGGAAGAATAACCTAGTAGAGAAAGATATCAGTTTTTTTTTTCAATTTAATAGGAAATGAAGTAACTTTACCTTCATCAAAGCTTTTGAATCATCACCGGTCCATTGCTTATAGCCTCTTCCCTCTGGAAAACGACGTAAACCCGGAAATGGAGGTACGGCTGCAATCCTGAAACCTAAATCACGAATCTGAAACATTCAGAAATTCAGATACATACCTGCGGTCTATTTCTGCTTTAATTTTCTTGGCCTCCGCTTTTGAATATGTCAAGTCGAGATACTTCTCCATCCAAGTGACGAGATGGTCCTTGAACGTGCCTTTTATAATTTGGTGGAGTAAGTCAGGGGCAATGAGTTCATGAATATCGGTATGCGGAAAATAATGCGTAAACGGCTGAAAGCAATTAAGAATAAAAAAAGGAACAAGCTGACAATGACCGCTCATACCATGATGCCATCAACAATGCCATAATCATCCCATAATGTACGGGCACTCATCGTGTTCATCAACGCTTCAGTGAGGAGATGTGATCGTCGACCACCCTCTCCATCAAGGTCAGTACGGTGGGCAGTAATCTAGATGATGAGAATGAGTCGACCGTCAGATCTCGACGTAAAAAGAAACATAGTACCTGAAACACCAATTTTGAACAATACATGCTAGCATAACCTGCTCAGGATAGTCTGCTCCGTGCTCAAGAACAAAAGGCAAAAGAAGCGAAGGCTGCAACCATGGAGGCATCCATTCGGAAAGCGGCCCAAATTGAGGATAGACAACGCCAGGAGGACTTCAAGAGGCAGGAGGAGTCACGTACCGAGAAGCCAAAGGTCAATCCCAAAGCAAGACAGGTATCGGGGGCAAATAGTCAGGGAGTCGAATATGGTATCCAGGTATCGCTGAAATCAAGTTTATATTTCTATTAGTTAACTGTTCTTTGACACTTGCAGAGAGGACTACCTAAAAAAAAGAGCGGAAAGAAAACAACCTATGAAAGTGATGAATCAAATGTATCGATGTCAGTAGACTCGTACCCAGCCGGCTTACCGGCCCGACTTAACTTCGATGACAGTCGATCGAAGACGCGGGCTGACAAGCCGACTGGAATATTTCGCGGGGTCTTTGGCACAGACACCCCTTTATTCCCACGCATTTTTCTGACTTCGTCGTTTTTCTTCCTAGCTCAGAAATTTTTTTCTCCGTATCACATCTTGAAGGACTCAGTCTGGCGCAGTTTTTCCAGGTGAGTAACGCTATGTTTCCAGTTTCTCGAGATTCGGTCTTCCGACCGAGATATATCTGATTTTATGTCATTGTATTCAGTAGCCTTCTATATAGTTCTCATGGTGTACCAGCCCTTGACTTCTCTGGATCCCACCAAGACTCGCAACGCGTCAGACACCCTCTGTTGTCTCTTCGACATTCCCTCCCTGCGCGATTTTCAAGTACAAGCCGGGCAAAACATTCTTCGAGGCAGGGATACATTCCTTGATATCCCAACAGGAGGTGGCAAGACCCTCGCATTCTACTATCCTCTGTTCTATCACTGGCAGCCTGGCAAACTCGAACATGATTCCCTGAAGATTACTCTCGTGATTGGGCCATTGAGTGGGTTACTGGAGTCACAAGCTGATGTGCTCAACAAGAAAGGGGTTCCTGCCATTGCGCTGACAGGAGAAACAGAGAAATTGATGGATGCTCTCAAAGTGCGTGTCATTGCTCCACTCGCTCTTGTATTTCTGACCTGATTCTTTGTTATTTATTCAGGATTTCGGCAATGGGAAGTATCGGGTGGGTTTCATCGGCCCAGAGATGGCGTTGAGTCGGGATTTTCATGAAATGGTACTCGAGAGCCGTGTCTTTCAGGATAGCATCATTTCTGTTGTTGTAGATGAGGGGCATAATGTATCGGAATGGGGCACGGACGACTTTCGCCCTGCTTTTGCAAAAATACAAGCTTTACCTGGCCGTCTTCCGAGTGAATTGCCCACCCTTGTTGTGTCTGCAACCATACCCCCTGAAGTCATTGCGGATATACAGGACAAGCTCGGTATGGGAAACGGTTGTGATATAATCGCCGTTTCCAATGAAAAACCCAATGTTGCCCTCTCTGTTCGTGTCATGCAACATCCACAAGACACCTTTGCCGACCTTCTCTCCCTCTTTCCCTTGGATCTTACCAGTTCCGACGGCTTTCCCCAAACACTCATATATGTCAACAGCCGTCAGGATGCTGAGCGTATCCAGGACTTTCTACGTCAATACTGTCCTGACTGTGTCCCGAAGACAAGTTTTGAGTTTTATCACCGTTTTATTGCCGACGACCGTAAGAAATTTGTCGAAAAGGGCCTGCATGATGAGTCGTTGAGGGCTGTTCCAGCGACTGATGCTCTCGGAATGGTATGTCACTTTTGTGATTTATTTTTATCACGCAGCTCAATAATTGTAATTATCCTCCAGGGTTTAGATTTCCGGAGCGTCAAACGTGTGGTCTTGTGGAATGAGCCTCGCACCTTCAACTAGTGTTGCACGCGACTCGACTCCGCTCCGGCTAGTCGCCGAGTCGAGCCGGTTTTTGAGTCGTGGCTTGACTCGTGACTCAAGTCGGCAGAGTCATTTGGAGTCGAGCCTGAATTTTGTTCCAGATAAACTGCAATTTCACTGCAATTTCAGGGATTAAAACAGTTCAGTGCTCTTTAAAATATATCTAGTGACCTCAGAAAAGTATCTAGAGCTGAAGATAGTAGTTAGAAATGTACTCGGAAAATTGTTCGAGATTGGTATGACCCTGTCATAACCAGATTCTCACGGCTTTTTCATGACCGAAATTCACATATCAGCCATTGTACAAGGTAAGTACTTATTTTTATTAACTTCACTTACTGTATCAACTTCTTACAAGCTATTATACTTACTTGCAGCACCTTTACTACCTTCTTCCTTGAGGAAGCCATTTTCGACCGACTCCAATTGACTCGAGTCGGAGTCGAGTCGATTTAAATGACTTTTTTGCCGAGTCGAACCGAAGTGAGTCAGAGCCGAGTCCTGACATCACTACCTTCAACTCCTTGATTCAGAAAATCGGCCGCTGTGTCCGCGTGTTCACAGAACCCGGTGAAGCAATTTTATTTGTAACCAAGGCTGCAATTGGTTCTTTCCTGGCCGAGTTTGATATGACTAGTTATGAGGACGAGCTGGAGGGAGATCCCAAAGAGCCGGAGTGGGCAGATCAGGAGGTTGAGGAGGAAGTCGAGGTTGAGCTTCCTGACCTACAAGGGGACGAACTGGGTGTCCAGGATGTGGTTATCCCTACAACCAAACCACAGTATACGTCAGGTAAAAATCCTCAGCTGAGGAAACGCGTAAAGCGTAAACGAGTCCTTACAAAGATAGAGGCTCGCGATCGCTGGTTTCTCTTGTGGTTTATTGTCACCACTGGATGCCGTCGCATCCCTTGGAATGAATTTTACAAGAACGCCAAGAAGAGTGGGTGGCTATTTCCACTCGCAAAATCCTCTTATTGATATTTATGACTACCTACAGAGCCATCACTGTTTCCTTTAATACCGGATATGCCCTGTTGTGACAACTGCCACCCCGATCGTTTTCTGGTGCCAACTATACAGCTAACCGATCCGAACCAACTTCAAGCGCCTGGTCGGACTCACAAGAGTTCTGAAGAACTTCAAAATGCTATTAAGACCAAACTCCGGGTGCTCCGCGAAGAAATTGTCCAGCGCGCATATCCGAATCAGTACATCATTACTGGTAAGGTTATTTTACAGGACGATGTCATCAATTCACTGGCAGATCATGCACGATTGATTACTTCGGTCGAAGTCATCAAAAAACGGGTCCGGTGGCACTGGACTGATACATATGGAACTGCAGTTGTTGATGCGATTGCTGAGGTACTTCAGGATTACCCAGATACCCGTCAGATTGAACAAGAAAAGCGGGAGAGGGAGAGAGCCGAAAAAGTATTGCAGGGTATGAAAAAGCAAGAATTCCAGGACAAATTGAAGAAATTATCAGCGACGTGCTTTGACGCAGTTGAGTCAGTTACTCGTCCCGGCCACGAATCGGCTTCTGTCTGCAGGCTTTTTAAACGGCTTCCTCGGAAAGATGTAAGTAGATCCTCTCTATAAGATACATTGCTCTCAACTAATTACAATACAGACATACAGTGACTACTATACAGTTATTGACAAGCCTATTTCCATGTCAAATATTAGTGAAAAGGTGAAACGAAAAGTGTACGACTCGGTTGCCCAATATGCAGAGGACTGGTATCTCATGTTTCGTAATGCTCGGAGGTACAACATAGAAGGTTCGGAGATTTATAACGATGCAGGGATGCTTTATTTGGCTTTTAGGACGGCATTGAAAGCAGCAGTAGACGAGCATGGATTTGACTTTGTTGATGAGCCAGAAGAACTTGACGATATTTTATAATAAAGTATGTACAGCTTTACTCTTTTGATTCGCCCATTCTGATGTGTATTAGATCTATTATTTCTATAGTTCTACAGTATTCACAAATCGTACAAATTCTTCAAGCTCATCATATGGCTCCTCATTGTCCATTGCGAGGTCATCTTGAGACGGTCGGTAATCTTCTTGGTCTCCTACATCATCAGGTCCGTCGTTAGGGGTGGTATCTCCTAATGATGCTTCTACATATCCAAGATTTACAGCCCTCCTGGAATCATCACGAAAAATCTGGAAAGCTTTTCGTGTGTTTGCGTATTTAGAACCCTCCTCCAATAGATCTCGGATGGCTTTAACAAAAGTATTGGCCCTCCGGTCTGACACGTATTCTTGCACTTTGTTGACTTTCAGTGCTTCGGCCAAAGTCTCGATTTCCTTCGACATATCAGGAACAGTGTGTTGTGTGCTGAGACTCGAAATCTTGAAACTCTTTTGCACGGTACGCATTGCATTTCTTAGTTCAAAAATGCAAACAGTAATCATGGACAGCCACTCCCAGCTCCTGTTGGTGCCTTTTGCACTGTAAATTATCTGTCCTCATTAGTATTACAAGTTTCACAATCCTGACACAGACGTAAGTCTCCCATACCTTTGCCCAAAAATTCTGATGTTCTTGAAGTAAATCCACCTCTTTGAACCCATCACGCTTTCCCGTAAGGTTGACAAGCCAGTTATGAAAAAAAAATCTTCTGTAAGAAATTTGAGATAATCTGCATAGTTGACGAGAGTGACCAATGACATACCGTAATTTCTCTGGATAGGTGGCTACACGACCGAGAGTCTCGAAGATTGCATCAGCATACTTTGGCATAGTCTTCGGGGCTCTCATCATTATCATCCACACCCTCAAGACATTAGTTACTCGTCCTATATCTCCAACTTTGATTGCATGTACAAGTTCAATGTAGAACAATGCATCCCGGTTGTACAGCACGTTATTCTCATGAACGGTATCACGGTAAGAGCTGTTTTTCAAGGTGTTGTATGCCTTGGTACTGAAGAGTTTTTCGTAGACATCATTTGTTACCTTCTCGAAGTCCACCCAGGTGGCAGATGTCGCCCACTCTTCCAGATCCTCGGTATTGCTAAATATACGATATCCGTCAATGACATGCGCAGCCACTGATATCTGCAGAAGTTCATGTGCTGGTTTCCATTCCGTTGCTTTGGATGCCTGCCACCCAGCAACCATATTAGCCCGATCTAGATAGTTATTTTCCCACCAAAGCCCTCCTCCCGGCTGCTTGAGATTTGGTTTTCCCCAGTGCTCGTTGATAACCATCCTACAACCAGCCATTTTACAGTGAAAAAGACCGAATCGTCGAATACAAGCCTTCATCCCTTCAATCGGCTGATTACTGTTGCGCCGGGCACTCTCGACCTATATAAAGAAGTTCATTAATCTTGCTTTAGAATGCTTCGGTTGTGTGTCTCCTACCTTGTTGATTAATGAGTCCGTAAGTAAATCCCCGTCTGTAAACATTAACCCATGTTTCTCAAATTCGACATTTGACATTCCTAGGTTAACGCAAATGCGCTCGAAAACCTGCAGAGTCCCATCAATACTTGACTCTTCGAGATGCATTGCCGGTAGTGGGTACTGCTCGGTGACGTGAGGAGTGATTGGATCGACTCGAGGACATGATTCCAAATGAGTGCGTAAGTGAACAAGTCCCTTTATTCTCTCCAATGCGATACGTTTTAATTGCCACTTACAGCAGCACGTCAACTGGATCAGGTTCTCTGGTGATGGAAGTACCTGTTCATCGCTCCACTCAAATTTAGGATCGGTGGTGTTACGTGGAGGCTTCATGTTGAGGGGAAGTGTTCCATGTGGCGTTCGTACTGATTTGGCATCGGGGTCCCAATTCGGAATAAGAGTGGCTGTAGTTCCGTTGTCGAAATGCTTTTTACTCCCAAGCCGCTGGGCTTCGACTCGGAAAGCAATATTTATATTGTCCCAGACAATGAAACACATGCATTGCTGGAGCAATTTCCGGTAGATTTCCTTCGCCTCCGCCGATAATTGACGTAGATGTTTAATTACTGCAGGATACGATAGACAGAACCCAGCATGGTGAAGAACCTCTGTTTCACGCTTGGATGCCCCTGATGCAAGCAAGAATAGTCCCATGACAGCTTGAAAGTTATTGGCTCGGTCTGAGCGCAGGATTGAGACCATTGCACACACCGTCGTTAATACCTAAATTAAATCAGCTTGATTGTATGCACAAAAAATTGTCAGACACGTTACCAGGTCAGCGTCTCTCTGTGAATCCTTTTCTGGATTTCCACTTATCTCCCTTAGCATCCTCCAGAGGACCGGTGCCAATTCCTGAAGTTTTGGGCCCAAATTTTCCATCGAGAAAGTTTTCAACAGCTCAGAAATAGGGGTATCTGAGCTCCGAGTCAAGAATCTCTGTATGGCTTGTCCCTCCTTCGCAAGATCTTGTATTATTTCTTGAGTAATTTCCTTCTGGACGTTGGGAGCATTCTGAAAGATACCCTTCACAATGCGGCCGCCACGGAGCTGGTGTAATTTAGCAAGTTTAGCTCGAGTCTGGTTGTCTCCCCCTTCAATATCGAGAGCGTCAATGAATTCGGTAAGGTTTTTGAACCCAAACCCCTCGGAACTAATGAGGAACTCAACGGCTTGTAATGCACGGTCTCGCTTATCTTCCAACATCTTTTCCTTTGCCATTTTTTGTGCAGCCTGGTCCAATGCCCGCCTAATGTCCTGTTCCTTCAATCTCTGCGCAGATGCCTCTTCCATCATTTTCCTGACAGTCTCTTGTCTTCCTTTAGTATAGACTGATGGGGGACCAAGCCCCTTCCTTGGACTTTTTGGACGCCGGCCCCGAAACTGAAATTTGGTCGATGGAGTGACATGTATGCCAGGGTCAGGAGAACTGCCAGGTATTTGGCTATAGAGTGTAGGTGGGAGAATGAAGCTGCCAATCCTGATTTGTGAAGTGGATGCCTGGGGTGTATTGGGTGCCCTTGGAGTAGGAAATGGAATCTCGAGGGCATTCGCAGCTGGAGTAAGAGACTGGGGGGGTGAAATAGGGGCACTTGTTGTAGGACTATCTTTGGGACTGTCGAGCCTGGCTTTTTTGCGACTGGGTGTAATAGGAATGAAGGTAGGACTGTACATGTATTCCTCTTCCTCATCTAGATGGCGCTTCCGGGAAATAGGGGAGTTGGGTGCACTACTTGTGACCTCAAATAGGTCAAGTTCGTCAGATTCTGGAGTTCTCGCTCGTGCCTGTGTGGACTTCTTGAGATATTTCGAGGGTATAAATTCTGGATCAGAGTCTGAGCGCTTCCTAAAGACCATGGCGAGCTGTCTTGTTAGAACAAGGAGAACAGAGCGGAGGACCCCTATACATTGCTTCCGCAATAGTATTTCGGTCATATCTTTTGTTGGACAAAACAACTTAAAATTCTAAAAACATAGCTGAACTCGCGTTGAAAATCTGCGTATATAGCACCCTCAAAGTGAACATTCTGAGGATATTTTTTTCCAAGCTATCTCGCATTTCACTAAGTCAAAAAATTCCGTGGGAAACATACAGTGTCTGTGCCAAAGACCCGTGGAAATTTACCAGTCGCCGCGTCTGCGGCTCTTTGATCGACTCATCATCAAACGACGCAGCAGACTAGTGAGCGACTGGCTCGAGTCTACGATGTCAGATGGTATGTAAAGTTTTTACTTACACCAATATTCTGTTATACTAACTGCAACAAATTTTATTTAGCACCGAAAAGGGGAGAGATCATGATTGAGGGTTTTGATTCGGGCAGTGATGAATACAAGCCTCAGGACAGCGGAGACGAGACAAGCGGAGACGTTGATTTGGAGGTACAGAAGAGAACCGCACTTAAAGGTTTCGAGAAGCGCCATTACTCAACATCGCGTGACTAAAGCAGCGGTTGGCACACCAGCCGTTAACGTGGAATCCTTTCATCATAAACGAAAGGCATCTGGTGAGAAGACGAAAGGGTATGCCTCTATATACTTACTCAACCGGCTGCTAACAATTTTTTCTACAGGAAAGGCAAAAAAACCAAGACTCACGCTCATGCTGTTGCCGGACTCAATGCAGCGTTCAAAAAACAGATTTCTCGTGTGTCCTCTAGTGATGCCTCTATGGTCTCGGCTTCAGAACCTGAGAGCGATTCCCTGGTACATTTTGGTGGGTTGAATGATGAAAATCCCGAAGTTGAACGTTCCAGTGTCGTGGCAACATCCAAAGTCAAGCCCGAGGTATATTAGTGCTTTACATTCTACCTCTCACTCACAGATTATTCTACAGACTTCCGTCAAAATCGAACACATCGAGGTCAAGAAGCCCAGAACTCGCAAGGAAGCCCGAGATGGTGACAAGAAATGGAAGATGTCTCATCTTCCAGGCGGTAATGCAACCCAGAAACTTTTCCAATCCGCCGTCGTACCACTATTTCAACAGAAAGCCGGCACTCTCCTCCCATGGACTGGACTAGACACCGAAGACCACCAAGTCATTCTCAACACTGTATTTGGAGAGGGGACATTTGTTACGGATGGCAAAGACGTATGGGATGGATTGGTGTGTCATTGCAAATATAACTCATTCTCTCCGTTTTTGACAAGTTTCTCTGCGTTCACAGTTAGGATACGCTATGACCAACTGGCAATCTGCTATTGGTCAGGCCGGAATCGATGTAGTCAAAGATTTTATAAACGACAACGCAGACAGGTTGAATAGTTCAGACATGATTGCATTTTTCGTCGAGTCCTTCCTAGCTTTAAGTCCAAAGGGTATCGAAGTATATATTTTTGAGGAGTATGATCATGTCAAGCAGCGGGGCAAGGTGCGTTACTTACTTCAAGTTTTCTTTTAGTTTAATCTGATTGGTATTATATTCACCATTTACGCTTTAAGGGCATTCTCATGTCACCTCTGATCATCAAGACGTTTGCAAAAGCCCACTACTCGAAGCCTCGGGGTCTCGCAGCTCTCAAAGACGAGATGCGCATTATTGATAAGCCAATTGGCGCTGTGCTCTTATGCACTGTCTCGGTACGTCACTCAACACTTGATACTTCCATACTCGGCCCGCTCTGACATCTTTATAGATTGCCTGCGCTCTCAATTGCTGGAAGAACGGTGTTTTTGAGTACAATCCCAAAACAAATCCGACTCATCAGTTCTCGGCCAAAAATTGGGGTGATATGGCAGTTTTGAAGGACAGTCGGATGGTTCCTCAGCTGCGTTCCACCAAATTCCTCGAAACTCTCAAGTCGCGTGATGACAAGTGGTGGGATGACTTTTATGAGAAGGTTAAACAGGCAAACAAAGCCGAGGGAGGAGACGATGGACCGGGCACTGTTGGTGGAGCTGACCCCCAAGATGCTAGTGGTGGTGTACCACCCATTGTATATCTTTCGGACTCTGATGACTCTGATGATGCTGCTCCGGAGGATGCTGCTAGTCTCGAGAAATTCGGAAGTGCTATTGACATGAATCATGATATTGACAGGGACGGTGACACAAACGGTGATGGCAGTGATATCGAATTTGATAAATCGGAAGAATTAGATGCTGCGGCGGTAGATGGGCAATCTAGTGGTGTTAGTGATCTGGAATTCGGTGAGATGGACCTGGATGGAAACGAGGATGAAGAGGACAAGCAATAGTCGGAGTAGTATTAATTTCCTATTCGAATTGAAAGAATCTATTTCATTTATCAAACGTATTATGGTGTGCCAAAGCATCACTGGCAGAGAGTACAAGGGTCTAACCCCAGACTCACTAAGATTTAAACCCAGGCTTGCCAGATGTCTGATCAAGTCCGGGGACAGACTCTTGAAAGTCTGGCAGAGTCCTTGTACAGACATTATCATGTCTGACTTCTGGAGTGTACCTTTCTGCGCAGGGACTATGGTCTATTAATCTGTTGGGTCTGCCCGTCAGATTTCTGTGCAGTTTTACTGATCTGAGTCCAGAGTAGGCGGAAGAAATCTTCTATGAGAGGATAAGCAAAATAAGAGCGCGTTTCTTCAGTAGCGTCCTCCGAGCAGTAACACTCGAAGACGATAGTGAGCACTTCCGGAGGAAGCCGTTTGATAGGTGTATGGAGATACTAGTATTCGGGATCAGCGAGACATGCGAGTGAGTTTTGTTCAACTTCTGAAGCAACTGGCTGTTGGAAAGTGTTTGGTCTTGAACATGAGCCATCTGAGAGATATTTGAGAAGATCATTTGTAAGAAATGTATCGAGCATACCCTTTAACGCCTCTTTCAATGCCAGGACCAACGCTGGGCTGCCAGAAATCAATTTCATTAGTCAGACAAATGCTGGTTCTGAAGGAGTCTTTCGTTAGCGTCTGTGTCCCTGCAGCTCTCTAGGGGATAGACAAGTAAATTGCAGTATGGAGAATACAAACCTACTACACAAAAGCGTTGTGAGACTCGAGAGAAGATGAGAGAAGAGAGGAAGGAACATCGTGTTGACGTCTTGAGGTTGACACAATCGGAACTGTCTGGCTTTGGCCACGACGCCGATGATGGGCTCTCAAATGTTGCTCTTTCAAATTTCCTGCTTGGTACTGATTTAGTAGTTTTCACCTTTATGGAACCCCTAGTGCTGCAATCATAAATAAGTATCTTTATTTTAAAAGGTTTTCTCTTATCTTTTTCCGTGGTACTTCTATATGTCTATTCCCTGACTCTGCAGACGGATCACATGCTCAATAGCTCTAATCGCAATTGCAGTAGTCACAGTGCCATTGTTGCATGCGAGCTGAACTGCTGTAGGGAACTTGTACTATACGCCACCTTTCCAAGATCCGTCATCGTGTTGCATCATCAGTGATCTTTCCGGATCAATACAATCTACTAGACCAACAGCAGAAGCAGCGTAGATGGGGATCGCGAGGCCGATTTAGTTTCCTTGTGTCCCAGAACGTTTCGCCACTTTCTGTGTGAACATAAGTCCTAGTAGCCTGATGGACGTATGATTGTGTATGCGTATGTGTCTTATTTATTTTTCTGTTGAGAGGGATATAAATACATGGTACGTCCAGGACGTACCGTGTATGTCTCTTGTGTATGCCTCTCTTGTTCATTTTTTATTGAGACATATGCATACATAGTACGTCCTGGACGTACCATGTATGTCTCTTTTTTTTCTTTATATTGAGACATAGACATATATATAGTAGTGACTGACACTGACTGTGTCATGTCCATATGAACATGATGCACAAGTCAGTGTACCATGTCCATATGTACATATACCCAGTCTCTGCCCTCATTCTGCCCAATCTCTGGTCTATCCCTGCTCAATCCCTAGACCATCCCTGCCCAGTCCCTGCACGTGCTAACTCTGGCCAATCCCTGCACCAACCCTGCCCAATCCCTGCACCAACCCTGCCCAATCCCTGGCCCATCCCTACCCAATCCTTGGCCCATCCCTGTCAAATCCTTGTTTTTAAAACCCCACTCAACCCTGCCAACTCCATTTAACCCTAAGACTTCCTCGGATGGTTGAACGCATGCAACAATCCATTCAACCAGTAATCCCTCAAAGCGAGATTGGTCCCACGGTCTCTAAGAGTAGTCTTAAGTAAATACACAACCAAAGAAGCACAATGAATACGGACCACTGCCTTTGCTGCTTGATTTTTCAAGTGCCTTTTGAATGTCTTAGGAAGCTCTTTCAAGCTTCGAGAGATAGGCATGTACTGATTTTGGATCGTGAGCTTTCTTTCTGGAAGCAATCTTAATCTCCTCAGGGATTGGAGGTTCTGAATGTTGATGCAAAATTTCATCCAGCCTAAATGTAGCGGTGACAACATCATGCACTTTATATGCCTCAAAACTTGCTAATGTGAACAAGCGAACCGTACCTGTTGTTTTATGTCCATCATTTCCTTTGCGTGACACTTTGATTTGAAAATTCGTCAGTAGACGTCCGTGACCGCAAACTGACAAAATTTTCTCATCGTTTTGAGGGCTGGGTGATGCGTGACTGACGAATTGAACGATATACGACAGTAACTTGAGGGGAATCCTTGGATTCCTGTGTGCCCCCGTATGAGATAACAAAAAGAGCAGAGGACAGGCAGAAACGGCGGAAAGAAGGAATAGACATGTTCTCTGACTTGGGGAGCCTGTAGTTGCTATCGCGAATTTTATAGTCGCAAACAAATTGAATTTCTTCTTGCTAGTACTCTACGCGCCCAAAAACATACCCTATATGCACACAAAAAAAGAGTGTAGACTAAATATACCCACAAAAATGCAACGTTGTGCCCAGCTAGGCCAGTGACATCCCTTCTGATTTTCTGACTATAACCACCAACGACCTATGCCCCTCGAACCTGCTTCTTTGCAGTACCTATTCTTGTGTTATTTACCTAGAAAAGAAACGATGTATCAGTTAAAATCCTACATGTAAGTACAATGCCTTTACTTTTGTAGCAAATCGGAGTGCAGTGAGGGACTCGTTGACATGTGTTATCAGAGGGGATAGATTTAGAATCATCTGAAACAAGCGACATGAGAACTTTGCTTTGAAATATCAACGAACAAAACCACATACCAGAGTCTTCGAGTCTTGACTGAGAGATTTTTGCAATAGATAAGTGAGCTATAATAAGGAGACGTAAGGAGACGCTCATCAGTTTCTCCATCAACCGAGACAAAAAAAAATCAAACACATACTTTCGAATTCCTATACGGAATATGTTTACCTTCCCTATTTGCCTTCTCTCCAAGCGCAGCAATAACGTCTCCTAGGGCACTTAAACTCCTATTAATACTCTGAGTCTCCTTTAACCTGTCTTGTTTACTCCCTAGCCCTCCGGTCCCCCCAGTCCCACTTGAAAAACTAGTGTCAATCCTCTCGCTACCTGCTAAATCAACCAAGTTCAAACATCCTTTGCAACTCTCGCCTGTACTGGCATTTGTCCCACTAAGCCGTAACGTAAAAACCGAATGAGATCTCGAAGAATGATCGTTCATTAGAGTTGCTGCGACACTTCGTCTAGACTGAGCAGAAGCTAATAGGGTTTCGACTTGGGATGGCGAGTTGAGAGCAACAACGGTGATGTCTGTGACACGTGTTGAGCCGGTTTTGAGGTCGTGTTTGATTTCGTGTTTCTTGCCGATTTCACCTTTACCAAAGAGGTCCTTGATGGTTTCATTATACTGTAAAGAGTCGGGTTCGTGAGAGGCATGCTTGGAAAATGAAGCAGTAATGTAGGACACTTGCAATTTCAAGGAATTGGCCCTCGATTTGGTACTCCCAACCTTTTTCTTTGAGTTGTTCTGTTTTGCGGAAGACCTGTTCAACAGCACGAGGGATCATGCCTTTGGTAGTTTTAGTCTATATGAGGAAACTGGTCAGTATGCAGACTGGGAAACGATAAAGAAAAACATACCGAACCACCTTCCATTGTGAAGGATTTACCAGAACCGGTCTGGCCATATGCAAAGATGCATATATTGTGCCCGTCGATACAGCTCTGAGCAAGCAGAGAGATCTCTTCGAACACTTGGTCCTGAGTGGATTCAGGTTCAAACACCTTGACGAAAAATAAAATAAAATCGGATATGCTCCCGTAACTAGGAGAAGAAACTCACCCTATCAAAGGAAAAAGCATATGGTTCTATCCTCTCCTGACCAGTAGCGCTTTTGCTGGACGACCGAAGAACGATTTCCTTGTGGTCACGATGGTCGGGGAAAATCATGTTGGCGGTCAGGTCCTCCTGCAACTTTTCTATGTCCTCAGTAGACGTCAACGCCACCGAAGTACCAGCTGAAGAGCCACCCAAAATCCCAGAAAGATCCGAAGGCAAAACAGGTCTGACACGGCAGAAGACTCTGATATTGCCTTTTAGCTCCTGGACTGTGTTGTGAAGTTTGCGTCGGAGAGCCTCATTCTCCTTAGCTTCCCAGTTCAGAGCTGCGTTCTTCTGACTCTCTTCCTCAAGCTTGCGAGTGAGCTCGGCAATCTGTTGCGCATCCGCGTCCATCTGAGACTGGCGTGCTCCGTCCCGAGCCTTCAGAGCGGTGTTCTCAGCTGCTAAGGTGAGGTTGGAATCGGATTGATGTGACATAGTTGCCTTGAGCGTCGACATGGTCTCCCTCTCCCTCCCCAAATCCTCCCGACACACCCTCAAATTGTCCTGCGTCTCCCTCAAATTGTCCTGCGTCTCCCTCAAATTGTCCTGCGCCTCCCTCAACATCCTCTCATGCCTATGCAGCTTAGCTTCAATATCCATCATCTCATTGGCATGCTGCTTCTTCAAATCGGAAATCTCGTCACTGGCGATATTATTAAGCTCCGTTCGTCGATCGAGTTCTTCCAGTTTACCAGCGTCTACTAGTCTGGCGGCTTCGACGGAGGTGATCCTGGCTTCAAGGTCTTCCAGACAACATGGGTTGTCTTTGGAGGTGCCCAGGGCAGCAATTCGTCCCTGTACAAGCTGCTCCTCAAAGTTTTGACCGGAGGAAGTGACGGTGGTGGTGGTAGTAGTAGCACCGCAACCAGATGACGCCTCCTCTGACACATAAAGACACTGAAGAGGGGTATACACTTCTCGAAGAAAGAGGGAGAAGGGTCTGTCGTCATGCCCAGGGTCCAAACGAGCGATGGAGGACAGAGGAGTCAAAGTCGAAGACGCCGACTCTGACATCGATGATACCGAACCCAACGAAGATAACCCTGGAGACCGAGAAGGAGTGAATAAACCTTCCTTCTTATGAGGAGACATTACAGTAAGTGATGCGTGATGCTCCTTTTTCTTCTTCATGTTCTTCACCTTCTCCCGCATCTTCTGTAGTAAATTCATATCATCGGGGTTCCAATTAGAGCTAGAGGTGGCCGTGGACTTGGATGAGGACATCGGCGTACGTTCATATCCACCATCCTTCCTAGGCGTCCCCAATCCCGGAACACCCCCCACCCCACCAAAGAATGTCTCTGGCGTGTTCAATGCAGCACGTCGGCGCTCTTTGATGGCTTTCTGTTCCTTTTCTGATACTGGGATGGTGGTAGATATGGGGGTAGCAGCATCAGATGTCCAATTACGGATGGGACGACAAGCGTCGGGCGTGGTACCAGGAACCGGATCAGCTGAATCCTGAAGCATAAGATCCTGAACCTTCCAAGGGAGATCCGCAATCTTAACGCGACGAGGGCGGTCACAGCCGGGAGAGAGACAAGGTGTAAAGCTGAATCGCCCATCGCGAGTGGGACGAATGGGTCGGGGAGTTATGAGCTGATGCCCACAGTGTTGACTGAGAGGAGCGGGTTTTTCATCTTCACCTTCCTCATCATCATTGTCATTGGAAAGCTCCATCCCCTCTGCTTGCTCCTCTTCATCCATCTCGGCTTTCATCATCGCTTTTCGAGTGCTCCTGAACAGAGCTAACACATGAAGACTATCATGATCTACATTATGAGGGAGCAGTTGCTTTTGGGGGAGTTGAGTTGAGGGCGACGGAGTGCCTTGGGCGAGGATGGCATCAGGGCCTGAGTCTGGGACAGCGGCAGTGGAAGTGGACGGGAAAAGAGATGCTTGTCCGCCGCCGCCGCCGGTAGCGGAAGAGGGCGAGACGAAGGGAACAGACGAGGGGCTCTTGAAGGGTTTCAGAGGATTCTGGAGGGTTTCGGCAGGATTGGGGAAACATGAGCAGACAACGCGTTTTTGCGTTTCTGAGCCTATGGTTAGAATGAGACCGAGGACAAAGAAAAAAAGTACTCGCTAGATGGAGAGGCTTGTAGTTTCGCTCTGAGATGTTTGGGAGGATAGGTAAATCGAAATCTCTTGCCGTGGATCTCTAGGTCGGTGTTGTTGAGAAGGGGGATAGTGGTAGGTAAGGAAGACGGCGGGTTTGGGTACACTTTGCAGCCGTCAGCGACGACAACGCCGCCTAGCACGACAAGAAAAGCCTAGGGTATATTGAGAATAGATTAAAACAGGAACGCGCACGGACGCACCTTTCTTTCCTCGTTGAATATTATCTTACAATGAAGAGGGCTTACATCCGGGAAATTGAGCGTAATACTGGACTCGGCGTCACTCCCAAAAGTAAAAACCTCAGACTCGATGCCAACAGCCGTTACCCCATCCTGCCCCGTCTCCGTGAGAGACAGAGTGCCGTAGCGTCCTGTCTGAGAGGAGTCGGCAGCTGGTGAAGTCGTCACTGATGATGATGCGTTCATCTTTGGAATGAGGAACAAGTTCGGGGAGTTGGACATTGTCAAAACAAGTGTAGAGTCGTCACTCGTGACCAGCCCGCCTTCACAGGAGCGCGCTGACGATCGGTGGACGGAACCATTTGATTAGGCCTTGCATCTTGCATAGCTGGGAGGAAATTTTAGTAGAGAGGTGTGACCGTCACGATCCAACTTTGACGCAATTCTGAATTCAATTCATCCACCAAAAACACGAGGCACGTGAGCAGCTTCATAAGCCCGTGATAGCCCGACGGTGATCCTTCAAAGTCCCACTGCTTGAATCCTGTCACAGCCCCTCAACAACGATGCGGTAGAAATTTTCAAAAATGCATACAGAACCTTATTATAGCCTACTTTTCCAAGGCAGAGCCGCGTCAGCATATTATGAGGTAAACTAATGGTATTCCCATGGACGTTCACATACTTATTCGACGTGTTGGCCATTTGCTTCTTTCTCCTTACCATCGCTTCAGTCTCACTACAAGAGCACTCGAACACTTTCAAGATACGATAAATTAATCAAACACGCCAAAATATGTGCTCTAAATCGACATGGACCAGCTCTGAAGGCATTGAAGTGCTCAAACTTGTCATTTCAAGGCGTGTTCCGCAATGGCCCGACGGCCTATATGACTATCAGTTACAAAATATACCGCGTGTACTCGCCGGGTAAAACATCGTGCTTTTTACTGCAACTGGTGAAGGAAAATCAAGCTTCTACGACATTCCTCTCCTTGTCCACATGGAATGACTGGGGGGTATGGCCGCAGGCGGCGAGGGACGAACCAATTTAAAAACAGATTTACTTACAGGAACTAAAGAGCAAATTGGTTAACTAAAATACAATAATACAGTGCTTCTTCGAGCTGGCAAGTTTGCGAAATACCACGAGAGCTGTTGGCATTTTCCATCACTGATTCAATGATTGAAATTCTCCTCAGCTCTTCCCTCGATAGTTTTTGTAATAAGTACTTATGTGATTCTGTATCCAGGTAAGTAATATCGAATGGTCTAAGGATCCATAAGCCTTTCAATGAGCAGACACAACATAGTATGCGCTCTGAATGGACTGACAAATATACTTGCAGGATTGACACAACAGACACCCAGCAAATGGCCTTACAAATTAAGCAAGGCAGATGCTGATTTCAAGGGAAGTTACTTACTGAGTATACACGATCTGAATTTGGCAAGATGAACTTGAAAGACTGAGTCATTGGTTCGAGGACAACTCTCATGTTTTGAATCTCTTCCTGTTTGGAGTCAGGGCAAGTTGAACAGTCGCAGTGACGGCTTACATTCTGTTATCCTGTTCCTCATATTGACAGATACCAAAGTATCCGAACTACCTTTTGGGAGACCAAGCTTTGAGTTGCGATTTTTTTCTGTACAGGAGACAGGCTGGTATGCATGGTAGCCTGTGGCAGATTGAGCGGCACTACCTTTACTGAGCTTTCGGCTTTCTCCACAGCCGCGTGCGCGATAAATTTCAATGGTTGGCTGGTAGTGCTGGCAAAAGCTTTCGCTGATTGGAAATCGTGTGCATCGTGAGCAGCATATATTTGTTCTTTTTGTACTCAAAAAAATTCCTAGCAGATGATTCTGCATGATAAGCGCTCAAGGTTTCTTAGCATCGGGTTTATAATTATAAGGTCGTGTCAAGGTAAAAAAGGCGGAGGTCAAAGGACAGACTGACGTAAAAACTGAAATTGGACTGAGTTGTGCGGACAGGATATATTTGGAAGTCTACTACTATATATGGTACCCCGTGAGAATTGGACAAAACCAACATGCCACGAACATTAAGTTTGTAAGGAGCCAAACCTAAAGGTTCGGCAATTACAAGCAAATCCCGAGCTATATGTCTCATTTTCAGTTCTCAAAAACCCTCTCGCTATTGTTGTAACACCGACAAAAGGTTTGGCTGTAAGTACTGTAGCATTTCGTTCAATTCGGCAGGGGGTGTGACCTGTGACAGGTGGAACCATTTCGGCACTCCGGTAATTTTCATTTGGGACCGTGACCTCCTAAGAAAATTCGGCATTTCTGAGCGGAATTTTCCATTTTTGGTGCTGATTTACGGATTTTTTTTCACGGTCACAGCAAAAAATTTCGGCAGGACCGGATTTTTTCTGTGACTTCTGTGACAATTCGGTCAATTCCTGAGGGCTGTGACCCGTGACTGCCGAATTGAACGAAATGCTACAGTATAGTAAGTCTAAAAGCGGGAACCTGATTTTTGCGTTACACCGTTCAAGTTGTGTGTTGCATATCGGATTTGTGTGTCAGGATTTGCGTGTTGCTTAGTGTACGGTTAGAAATTCCCAGCTAGTGTTACAAATATGTCACTAACAATGGCGGTTTTCCATCAATTTCTAACCCAGGTTCCTAACAGTTACTAACAAAAGTTATTAACATTTTTTAACATGTTAGAAAAGTATTTTTAACATTTGTTAGAAAGTATATAATTGTTAGAAATCCCAAATATCTTTCTGTTGTACCTCGGGATAGTGTTGCACGCGACTTGACTCGACTCCGGCTAGTCGACGAGTCGAGTCGGTTTTTGAGCGAGCCGAGTCTTACTTTTGACTCGTGACTTCGTTGACTTTGCTGAGACTCGACTCCGACTTGAGTCAACTCGAGCCGCTTTTTGAATTCTGTACATAGTTTCCCCTTTTGGTAATTGAGATGTAGACCACATCTCAATGGGTTAAAGGGAGTTGGCAGGGTTGAGTAGGGTTTGAAAACTAGAGTTGGGACAGGGATGGGCCAGGGATGGGCCAGAGTTGGTGCAGGGATTGGCCAGAGTTGATGCAGGGATTGGCCAGAGTTGATGCAGGGATTGGCCAGAGTTGATGCAGAGATTGGCCAGAGTTGGTGCAGGGATTGGCCAGGGATAGACCAGAGATTGGGCAGAGTGGAGGCAGGAACTGGGTATATGTTATATGTTCATATGGACATGACACACTGACTTGGGCTGCATCATGTTCAGATAGACATGAGAGACTGACTTGTGCATCATGTCCATATGGACATGACACAGTCACTTGGGTATCATGTACATATGGACATGGCACACTGACTTGTGTAACATATATATATGTACATGGCACAGAACAAGGCACACTGACTTGTAGACTAGACAGATGTACATAGATTCCTTTGTTTTTACAAGTGGTGTACATCTATGTTGTCCAAGACGGCATAGATACACATGGATTACAAGTACAAATTAATCCATGTACACCTATGTCATCCTAAACAACATAGATACAGATTTCCCAATTACCAGCAACTCAAGAAACTGAATTTAGATCGATGAGGATGGCCTGCAGTCATTCCGAGTATGTCTGGTGCGTCCAGGACGCACCAAGCATACTCGGACTGGTTTTTATTACATTCCGAGTATGTTTGCTACGTCCAGGACGCACCAAGCATACTCGGACTGTTTTTTATGACAATCCAAGTGTGTTTGGTATGTCCAGGACGCACCAGACATACTCGGAATGTTCTTTATCACATTGCGAGTGTGTTTGGTACGTCCAGAGCGCACCAGACATACCCGGAATTTATCACATTACGAGTGTGTTTGGTACATAAACAAGAGAGACATACATATACATGGTGCGTCCAGGACGCACCATTTATGCATATGTCTCAATAAAAATGAAAAAATAAGCAAGAGATACATACACATACACGGTGCGTCCAGGACGCACCATTTATGCATGTCTCGATAACAATAAAAAAAAATAAGCAAAAGATAGGCATACACATACATGGTGCGTCCTGGACGCACCACTTATGCATATGTCTCAATAAAAATAAAAATAAAATAAGCAAGAGATAGACATACACATACATGGTGCGTCCTAGACGCACCATTTATGCATATGTCTCAATATAAAAGGAATAAACGAGAGAGACATATACATATACATGATGCGTCCAGGACACACCATTTATGCATATTTCTCAACAAAAAAATTAACGAGAGAGATACACATACATGGTGCGTCCAGGACGCACCACTTATGCATATGTATATGCCGATAATAAAAAAAATAAACGAGAGATAGGCATACACATACATGGTGCGTCTAGGACGCACCATTTATGCATATGTCTCAATATAAAAAGCATAAACGATGGCGAGAGACTTACGCATACATGGTGCGTCCTAGACGCACCATTTATTCATATTTCTCAACAAAAAAATCAACGAGAGAGATGCACACTGCATACATGGTGCGTCCACTTATGAATATGTATACAGAAGCAAACCCCTTAGCGAAACATGACCCATAAGCGAAACATTTAATTTTTGGAACACTTAGAATATATTTTTGGGCCAGGTTTTTTTCCCATAGCATCTATTTAATATGCAGAGTAATGCTACAATACACCTGTATCATAAAATCCTGTACAATGAGCGCCGAATAGCAAAATATGTCAAATACAGGAAAATTCTTGAGAAAAGTGGTTTTGGGGTAAAATGGAAGAATAACCAGATGTTCTGAAGTTGAATACGAGTTGAGGGAGTGTTTTCAACATTGCTGAGTATGATACAGGGCAATAGATACACCAGAACTTGTGTTTTCTCTTGTTGGAGCCTGTGTTTCGCTTAGTGGTTTTTGGGCATTTTGGCACAGCTCAACAAAATTTGAGCATTGTGCTCACAAAAATATTTGGTAAAATCTGAGAATATTCAGAGACATTCCATACAATATATCCAACCTATGACACAAAAAGTTTTGTCTGAATTGGATGATTATCACCTGCTACATAAAGATTTCTTGATTTTGTTTCGCTTAGGGGTTTGCTTCTGTATGTCTCAATTAAAAAAGAATAAGCGAGAGATAGGCACATACATGGTGCGTCTAGGACGCACCATTTATACATGCATATGTCTGGATAACAAAAAATAAGCGAGAGATATGTATATGCATACATGGTGCGTCCTGGACGCACCATTTTGCACATAAGTCTAAGTAAAAAAAATAAGCGAGAGATAGATGCATGCATGGTGCGTCCTGGACGCATCATTTACGCATATGTCTCGGTAAAAAAAAAATAAGCGAGAGAAAACACACTCATACATGGTGCGTCCTGGACGCACCATTTTACGCATAAGTCTATGTAAAAAAAATAAGCGAGAGATAAGTATGCATACATGGTGCGTCCTGGACGCACCATTTATGCAAGTATGTCTCAGTAAAAAAAAAAATAAGCGAGAGAAAACACACCCATACATGGTGCGTCCTGGACGCACCATTTTACCCATAAGTCTACATGACTGGGGGGTATGGCCGCAAGCGGCGAGGGCCAAACCTTTTTCAACAACAATTAGACAGAACGAGTCATCAGATAAATTGTGAAAGAACTGAGCAATAATTAAACAATATGTACATGGAGAACCAAGATATTCTAAGCCCACATCGAAGGCGGTATTTGGTAGAACTGCTCTTTTCGTGTAGATAAACATTGTGCTTGAGGGGTTCTTCCTTAGTACATATTTGATATTCTTGGATTACACATAAGGAAGCCTGAGATATAGTGTGATGGTCCTGGAACTTAGATAGAAAACACAGATTGAACTTTCATCTGAAGGGATATAAGCATTGCCAGTGCTGTACTTATTTGTAGGGGAAAAAGAGCTGGCCATGTTATACGAGAGTGGTTTAAGATGCATGGAACCCTTAGTAGATAACTATTTAGTTTGGAGTTGAAAGTAGAGGATAGAATACACACATTATTATAATATGGCAGGACACTTGGAAATTGTGTAGTTGAGGATGACAAGTTTGCAATGGGATAATCCGTGTTCAAAGTGACAAAGGATTCTAAGTACTGTATAGTTACAACCATAAGTTCAGTAACAGGTAACAGGGGGGGTCTGAATTGGGTAATTTTGAGAAATGTAACAAGTAACCAAGAAACCTTGAACTACTATACATTAAACCATATATTTTGAGACACAAAAAACAACAGTGCTTTAAGACTACAAAAACATTTTGGTGAGCCTTCAAACTGAGCTAAATCTTACCACATGTGTTCTGCTGCCAACATGCGGTGATCAAGAGTGAACAATGGCAAAACTTTGCAAAGATGCATGTTGGGTTTTGTGATGTACATAATGCCCAACTGCATGAGGTTTGAACTGCAATATGAGTATGGTTACATGTAACTATGAGACTTGAACCAATGAATTTTTTGGGGTATCGTGTAACAGGTAACATTGGCTGAACTTACGGTCATAATTACATATACAGTACAAGTATCTACCTACAATACTTAAGTACTTCGCACAAGAGAGAAATTGACCCTACGCCAACTTACATTACTTAGTAAAACCGGAATGAGAGGTATTAATATTGGTGGGTTTTAGATTTGGGCAAGTGTTAAAACCCTGTGGTGTAGGGATGTAGCCGGAGTCGAGCCGTGTGTTGACTGCGTGCGAAAAGTCTCGGGACTAAAGATATATTAGGTAGGAGGTGGATATATATGGGTTGTGGGAATAGTCTGGAAAAAACACGCACATTCTTGTAAGGAGCCAAACCTAAAGGTTCGGCAATAAAAAAAATAAGCGAGAGATAGCTATGCATACATGGTGCGTCCTGGACGCACCATTTACGCAAGTATGCCTCAGTAAAAAAAAAAAATAAGCGAGAGACAACACACGCATACATGGTGCGTCCTGGACGCACCATTTACGCAAGTGTGTCTGAGTAAAAAAAAAAATAAGCAAGAGAAAACACACGCATACATGGTGCGTCCTGGACGCACCATTTATGCTTGAATCCGCGTATGTTTGGGGCGTCCGGGACGTCACAGACATACACCGATTGCAATAACAAAAATCTGTGTATGTCGGACATACACGGATTGCTTTGAATTACAATCCGAGTATGTTAAAATGTTTGAGGCGTCCGGGACGTCACAGACATACTCGGACTGTTTTTTATGGCAATCCGAGTTTGTTTGAGGCGTCCGGGACGTCACAGACATACTCGGATTGTTTTTTATGACAATCCAAATATGTTTGAGGCGTCCGGGACGTCACAGACATACTCGGATTGTTTTTTATGGCAATCCAAATATGTTTGAGGCGTCCGGGACGTCACAGACATACGATTGCAATAAAAAACAATCTGTGTATGCCAGACATACACGGATTGTTTTTTATGACAATCCGAGTATGTTTGAGGCGTCCGGGACGCAACAAGCATACTAGGATTCGTTTGAATCGCAATCCGAGTATGTTTGGTGCGTCCAGGACGCAACAAGCATACTCGGATTCGTTTGAATCGCAATCCAAGTCATCCGAGTATGCCTAGTGCGTCCTGGACGCACCAGACATACTCGTATTATGAAAAAATGTAATCCGAGTATGCCTAGTGCGTCCTGGACGCACCAGACACACTCGGATTATGAAAAAATGTAGTCCGAGTATGCCTAGTGCGTCCTGGACGCACCAGACACACTCGGATTATGAAAAAATGTAGTCCGAGTATGCCTAGTGCGTCCTGGACGCACCAGACACACTCGGATTATGAAAAAAAGTAGTCCGAGTATGCCTAGTGCGTCCTGGACGCACCAGATACACTCGGATTATGAAAAAATGTAGTCCGAGTATGCCTAGTGCGTCCTGGACGCACCAGAGATACTCGGATTATTCTTCGGAATTGTCCGTCGCAAAATGATTGCCTGCCGCTGGCATGCAAAGCGGTGGGAATCTTTGCGCCTCGTGTTTTTCCTCCTCTCTCTTAAACTTCCATGTGCCGCTATTTGCGCTGCCAACTTTGCAAGGCTTTGACTCTGCGTCGGCCTATCGAGCTTGCTACGCGCAGCTCGGTACCTTTCAAAAGTTGACTACGCCTCGCTTGGGCAGTTCTTGGAGGCCGTTCAGAGCAGATCCCATACGCACTAGCTACTGGCTCCCTGGTCGGTTCTGGCTGGAAACGCCAATGCTGTAACGGGATTTTGAAGTCCAGCGCTAGTGCATTTGGGTAAGCAGATGATCGGCTTCCTCTGGGTATTCCTTTCCTCCCATATTCTTCTTTCTCTCTCGTTTAAGCCGAACACTCTCCCTGGATCGCTTTGGCTAGTTCTGGACCCGTCCCCGATATTTCTTGACTTCTAGGATCGATCGGAAACGAATAAAGAGCGTGCGGACTCGCGGTTTTCATGTTAGAAGCAATGGTCCTACTAGCAAGTGCGTTTATTACTCCTTTTTTAGCGTCTATCTACTAATTTCAAGTTTCGTGCCCTTTGGGGCTTTGGTTTGTCTTTTAGGTCTACTTTGATTACTCCTCCCACCATATCTCGAAAGTTTTACCTTCGTTCTCACGTCGACGCTCCCACCGAATCTACACCGGCACCATTCTCTGCGACCGCCTTCACCCCCACAACTCCTCGGCCTATCACCCTCAAAGGAGGAAGAAGACCTCGTCCCCACCCAGCCCAACACACCTGCCATCACTCCTTCCCACACCTTCACCAGCACTACTTCCACTATCGTCTCCCAAAAATCCCAACAACAACAACAACGTCTCCATCTCGTCCGCATCAAAATACGAGACTTTGCCTACCCCCATAACGACGCTCGTTTCTTCGGTCTTTCCTCAGAACACGTTCCCAAGCAAAATCGCATCCGCGTTCTCAGCAAGGCCCTCATGGGTGAAGACGGCTACAGACTATGGAGAGAGGAAAGAAGGAGACTCAGGGATCAGATGGGTCAGGCCCAGACAGCAGCGCAACCTCGCAGTGCTGGACCAGGAGATCGGAACAGTACTTCCTCTCTCGCCTGGTCTTCCGCCAGCGAGGACGACTCTGATCCTGATCCTTCGGACGATTTCGATGATCTCGAAGACGACGAAGACGGTTAGGGCTCTGGTAGAAGTGGTGGAGGCGGCGGCGCCTGGGGTGGTTCTTTAGGTTTCCAGTTTGGCAAGGGAAGGTTCAGTTGGGGTCCTTCCGCTTTTTCCTCCGCCTCCAATTCCAATCCAAGTCGTGCAAACCCGAGTCAGAAGGATCTAGCCAGAAACTTTGCCGGCATGGAAGATTCTCCCGCTACATCTTCCAGCGAGTCGGAAGAGGACAGTGCGTATCACGATGCTTCGGTACGTTGCGTTCGCTCTTTTTTTCTCTCTCCCTTTTCCTCGTTACTAACTCGTTAAACTTTCTATCACAAGACGGCCAATATTACGAAGATTCCACTAACGAAGACGTTCCTCTCCTCCCCGGCTTTTATCATGCACTCTACGCCTTCGAACCTGAAGGCTCCGCCGAAGTCGGTCTCGTCGAGGACCAAATTGTCAAAGTTGTCGGAAGAGGAGGTGGTGTTGGATGGGCCGTTGTCGTTGTCGGAAATATGGGTGACGACGGCGTATGGCGGAATGATCTAAGCGGCGACGGGAAAGAGAAACATGGTCTTGTTCCCGAGAGTTATCTGGAAGCATGGAGGTTGGATAGTAATTTTAGGATTTTTGTACGTTCTTCTTTCGGATTATCTATATATCGCATACCTATTCATATTATCTTGTGCATTTGTTTTGATATCTTTTTACTTTCTCTTCTTACGATAAGGTAACCCTTTTTTGCCGTTCCAAACATCGCCTCGCGTCGGCTCGGTTCAATTCACTCCTTCCACTTCCACCTCCTGTTACTCTTCTACTTTCGGTCCAGGTCAATGCCCGTTCTCTTGCTACTCTTATCCTGCCGTCGTCTTCTTGTTTACAATTCCCGAATCCGCTTTTCTGGCTTAAGAACGTGTTCTCGAAATACATCCGTTCCGTCCCATAGCGTTTGCATCATCCAACGCTCGTATGCGGTCTAGAGACTCTCATTTTCCAAAAGCTACTACCCTCAACAAAAATGAACTGAATCTTTCGATACTCGAGCCGGGATTAGGATCAAAAAGAAGACGGAGAGAAAAGAGGGAGCTACCAAAGCCAAGAAGCCCCGTGCATCTACGGGCAAGTCGAAGAAGAATGGGAAGTCGAAGGAGATGGTTGAAAGTGAGGATGACGCCGACGTGGGAGATGATGAACCGAGCAAAAAGGCGTCTTCGCCTCCTGATATAGTGAATTCAGGTGGTGCTGAACCCGTACCAGGTGCGTTTACTTCTTTCTACACTCCTTTTTTACACGCTTATCAATTCCTATCTTTTCGTAGACTCTGCTCTTATCCACTTTTCTCGTCAGTCCTTTCCCCTCGAACACCTCTGACTCCCAGTCTTACTACGCCGCCTCCCAGCGCATTCCTTCTGACACGGACACCACCGACGCCGTTGACGCCCGCTTTCACCGAAGGTCTGAACCCGATCAACACCACTACCGGTGAGACTTTATCCCCGGGTTCATCTCCTACTACGACGACGACTTCTTCCCCTGCGTATCCTTCACCTCCTTCCTCATTTTCATCTTACAATGAAAAGGTAGCGTCAGTACCAACGACTCCTCCACCAAGTACTACCGCCTCAGAATCTCTGTTTGCTGAAGCAATCTCAATCTCCCCAGTCAAATGCCATCGACCCACATGCACTCCATCGCGAACTCCGTTCTGCGCGCTCCAGAAGCCGGGGACATCGGGAACGATTGGATTGACTTGGGTTGAGGGCACAAGAGAGTGGAGGGTTGATGGCGTGCTATCGGAAAAGGTGAAACTGTGGAGAGAGGAAGAAAGGCGGGAGCGAGAGGAACAGGAGAGAAGGAGAATGGGAACACGCTGGTCTGACGATTCAATGGATATCGATCAGGACGTCGATGAAGAGTTGTGTGAAGAAAGTGAAGACTTTGACGAGAACGATAGCGAAGAGATCAAAGAACTCAAGGTTTGTCTTTCATCCTCCTAGAGAAGTTGCTTATTCGAACCTGTCCTTCCTTCGCAGGTCCGTCGCAAGTACCTACGCAACTTGCTTCAATCCGCTGGCAAATCGTCTGCGTCGTCTTCTCGACGAGTACCCCGTTCCTCCAAGTCGGAAGATACCGGTCGCTCTCTCCTTCCTATCCAACCATGGGTGCCTCTATCGTCTTCGCCTGCTCATGCCCCTACCTTGTCCTCGTTGTCGATTCCGGTTCCTATCCCGCATTCAACCCGAATCTCCACAAACACAAACCCGAACTTCACGACAACGGCAACCCAACCCCTACCCCAATAACTCTTTTTCCGCAACTACCACCATATCTTCCCTCCACGGTCACTCGCACTGTCTCGAACTCCTTCACCTTCTCCATTCCGTGCATTGCCGGATCCATCAACGCATACTGCTGTAACTGCTAATACTTCCGGTACATCTACTCCAACCCCGACTTCAAGCACCAATCCGCTCAGATTACACGCTTCGATAACTCCTGCGCTGTTCGCTAACGAGCTCGAGTACCTTTATACCGGCCAGAGATTCGGAGAGGCCTTTAAGTTTCTCTTTGATTCCTCTCATGAGAGAGGAGAGGAGGACGATATAGATGCGGAAGAGTTGCGGATAGACAAGCTGAGGAAAGATCTAGTGTTCATGTGGAGATCAAGGCTCTATTCCGATGTCAGAATCGCGTTACATGTCTCTTCTCCATCCTCCTCCTCCTCTGCGGCAAATGGGAAGGAGAGTATCAGTTCGAGCGGTAACAAAGACCACGAAGCGACGACTGCCGTCTTCAGCACACACAAGTTTATTCTAGTCTCTCGATTCCAATTCTTCCGAAATGTCCTCTACCAATCTCCTTCGTCTTCCAAAGCGCTTACTACGACATCCCCCTCGAAATCGAATCAATTACAAACTTACTTTATCGACCCCGCAACGTCTTTACCGACTATCAATCTTCCTTCTCCGCCATTTACCCCTGCTTCGCTTCACTTCACTTTCGGATACCTTTATACTGGTACCTTTGCTCGTCTTCTTTTCACACTAAACTAAATCTGTGTTCTTTAGGTCGCAAATATCCTACTTCTGCCGAATCCCTATACTCAAGAAGGAGCTGGCGGAATGGACGGAGAGTTGTTAGGCGGAACGAGTCATGTTGTTAGGGTACAGGTAAGTTGACTATTCTCGCTCATCTTTCTTTTTCTTTTCTTCTCATTCTCTTGTCTTTGGTCGCACTTATCAAGAAGTTAGACGTTATCGTCAAGAATGCGAACGGAGCTATTACTGGATTTTTCTTCTCGAAGACCCATCTTGATTTGACCACCGCCAACGCTTTAATTGACGTTAACGTGACGCTGCTCAACGAAGACGACGAGAAGCACACAACACAACGGTCAGCATGAAGACAGCTCATGGGTGAGTGTTATTGATGTATTCCATCCCCACTTTTACATCGTTAACCCATATGATCACCGCTAGTCCTATCGAGGGCAATCTTTCATTAACCTCGACTGGACCTAATCACACCATCCTCGTCTCTATTGCCCGTTCCGTGTATCCTTATTGGAAAGAGAGACGGCTGGAACGACCAGGGCATAGAATTGTCCCCATCCTTAACGTGAGTCAGATTTATACATATTAACATCGCCTAAATCTGATTCCATTGCCCTCTATTTTGACCAAATGTTTGTTTCCATTGCCTCGAGACCGAAACTCTTCGCAAAACCGGTGTCCAGCAAGTTTCATACGCCGACAAACTCATGCGCCTTCGGTCCGAACTGCACTGGAATTGGCAAAAGCGGTCTTACTCTGCGAGCAGACAAAATTAGAGAATATGACACAGAGTAAAGCTGTCTGGGGTCTCAGAGCAAATCTGGTCAACTTGAAGAGCCGGAATCCTGATAAGGAAGATGAGGCGTTGTTGTTTGACAAAGAGCGGGTTGCAAAGAAGAAGAGGACCGAGTCCGAAATTATTTTAAACTCTTTTGTCGCTGTGTTCCTTGACTTATTATTTTATTATGCACCCATGTCTTTGTCTACATATTGAATACTTGTATACTGCATCTAAATAAAATGAGGCTTCAAAGGTTTATGTGCTGCATCCGAATGAAACGTGAGGCTTTGAAACGAATTTCATTATTGAACTTTAATGTACTGAATTGGTTGAGGTGTTAAAACAAGTAGTACTAAGCCGAATGCTCACTGACTAAGGCTCAAACCAATTCCAATTAATTACTGATTTAATTGATTAAAACCGATTAAAATTACCATTAATTATTGGAATCTTCGTAACTGGTTTTTAACCCATTATAATTAATAATTAATTGATACTCCAAGTAATCTCAAAAGTGGAGTACCTTGAGTACCCACATAGAAAAAGCGTACTGAGAGTATGTGTTCTGGACCCGGGAGACTAACGGATTGCTGTGCCGAGACTGAATAAGACACGTGGAAAGAACTCTCCTACTTAAAAAGTTACAATTAATGTTGACGGCACCGCAATTCTTTGCTTCGAACCACCATTGCCAGGCAGGTCAACATCAAACAGCGATATGGAATACTGAAGGTAACCCCTCAAATGTAAGTAGGTCATGCAACGTGAACCCATGGTTTATAATCTTAAGTTGCCGCAGAAACCCATTGGATGGGCATGAGTAAGTAAACTTTTTACATGTTTAGTCGACAGTTTTTTTTTTGAACAGTTTCTACTATTCTATCGACATTTGTGTGCTCTGTCTATGTGTATTATC
>ML179465.1:10230-46205 GCA_004369135.1 Dendrothele bispora CBS 962.96
AATGACTAAAGTTCCTGCAATAACTGAACCAGCAATGACAGGTGTACGATTTGGTTTAGAAGGGGCATCAGGTGGATCATCTGGGTGGATTGTAGATGCACTGTAAGATTGGGATTAAAGAAATCAGCTCTAGCCACTCTATAATTGGATCACTTTCTTCATTACTTACCTACTGTTATTTGTTTGGTTCACCGATAAATATTGGGATTGAAAGAATCAGCTCTAGCCACTCTAGAATTGGATCGCTTTCTTCATTACTTACCCACTGTTATTTGGCTCAGCACATTGGAAGCACAGTTGGAAGAATATTGACTACTTACTTGCTGTTATTTGAGCCAATAATTGGAATTCAAGGAATCAGCTATGATCACTTCAAAATTGGGCCACTTTTATGATTACTTACCTACTGTTATACGTTTGGTTCATTGATAATTAAGGGAATCAGCTCTGGCCACTCTATATTTGGATCAGTTTCTTGATTACTTACCCACTGTTATTTAGTTCAGCATATTGGAATCACAGTTGGAAGAGTATTGACTACTTACTTGCTGTTATTTGAGTCAATAAAAATTGGAATCCAAGGAGTCAGCTCTGCCCACTTTATATTGCTTTCTTTACTTACCCACTGTTATTTGTTTTGTTCATTGGTAAAAATTGGGATTGAGGGAATCAGGTCTGGGCATTCTATATGGAGCTTTCTTGATTATTTACCCACTGGGATTTGTTTTAGCTCATTGAAATCATGCTTGAAGAGTATTGACTACTTACTTGCTGTTATTTGAGTCCATAAAGATTAGAATTCAAGAAATCAGCTCTGACCACTTCATAATTGGATTACTTTCTCCATTACTTACCCACTTATGTGTTTGTTTCAGTCATTGAAATTTGGGATTAAAAGGATCAGATCCGGCCAATCTAGATCTGGATCACTTTTTTTATTACTTACCCACTGTTATTTGGTTCAGCACATTGGAATCACAGTTGGAAGAGTATTGATTACTTACTCGCTGTTATTTGAGTCAATAAAAATTGAGATTCCAGGAATCAGTTATGACCACTTCATAATTGGATCACTGTCTTAATTACTTACCCACTATTATTTGTTTGGGTCATTGATACAAATTGGGGTTAAAGAAATCAGCTCTGGCCACTCTATATTGGGATCACTTTTTTGATTATTTACCCACTGTTGTTTAGTTCAGCTCATTGAAATCATGCTTGAAAGAGTATTGACTACTTACTTGCTGTTATTTGAGTCCATAAAAATTGGAACTCAAGGAATCAGCTCTGGCCACTTCATAATTGAATCACTTTCTTAATTACTTACCCACTGTTATTTGTTTGGTTCATTGATAATATTGGGATTAAATGAATCAGCTCTGGCCACTCTAGAATTGAATCACTTTCTTCATTACTTACCCACTGTCATTTGGTTCAGCACATTGGAATCACAGTTGGAAGAATATTGACTACTTACTTACTATTATTTGAGCCAATAAGTGGAAATCAAGGAATTAGCTATGATCAATTCAAAATTGGATCACTTTCATAATTACTTACCCTCTGTCATATGTTTGGTTCATTGATAAAAAATGGGATTAAGGGAATCAGCTCTGGCCACTCTATATTTGGATCAGTTTCGTGATTTCTTACCCACTGTAATTTGGTTCAGCATATTGGAATCACAGTTGGAAGAGTATTGACTACTTACTTGCTGTTATTTGAGTCAATAAATTCGAATTCAAGGAATCAGCTCTGTCCACTTCATATTGGATCACTTTCATTACTTACCCACTGTTATTTGTTTGGTTCATTGATGAAATTAGGATTAAAGGAATCAGTTCTGGCAACTGTATAACCGGATCACTTTTTTGATTATTTACCCACTGTCATTTGGTTCAGCTCATTGAAACTGTGCTTGAAAAAGTATTAACTACTTACTTGCTGTTATTTGAATTCATAAAAGTTGTGGTTCCAGGAATCAGCTCTAACCACTCCATAATTGGATTACTCTTATAATTACTTACCCACTGTTATTTGTTTGGTTCAGTAAATTTAAATTGGGATTAACCAGCTCTGGCCACTCTATAACTGGATCGGTTTCTTGATGACTTACCCACTGCCATTTGGTTCAGCTCATTGGAATCATAGTTGGAAGAGTATTGACTACTTACTTGCTGTTATTTGCATTAATAAAAATTGAATTTCAAGGAATCAGCTCTGACCACTTTATGATTGGATCACTTTTTTCATTACTTACCCACTGTTATTTGTAAAGTCCATTCAATGAAAATTGGGTTTAAAGGAATCAGCTCTGGCCACCCTATAATTGTGTTTTTTCTTGGTTACTTACCCACTGTTATTTGGTTCAGCTCATTGGAATCTCAGTTGAAAGACTATTGACTACTCACTTGCTGTTATTTGGTCCGGTCAATGGAAATTAGGATCGAAGGAATCAGCTCTGGCCTCTGAATAATTGGATCACCTCATCAATTACTTACCCACTGTAATTTTCCTTAGATCATTTGAATCATCTGTAAAAAAAAACAAATACTCACACCCTGTTTTTTGGGTAAATGGAAATTAGGATCAAGCCACTCAGCTCTGGCTACCCACTTACATACTACTATTTGGTTCAGTGCATTGAAATTATGCTGAAAAAATTACTTACTTCCTGTGATTTGTTTCAATCAATGGAAACCAGTAATCAAAGAATGAGCTTTGGTCACTCTATAAGTGCATCACTTTTCTAATCACATACCCACTGTTATTTGATTCAGTGCATTGGAATCACGTTCAGAAGATTATTGACTACTTACTTGCTGTTATTTGAGTCAATAAAAGTTGGAATTCAAGGACTCAGCTCTGACCACTTCATAACTATAACTGAATTCAGGAACACCTACATACTGTTATTTGGCTCAGTGTATTCAAGCCATACTTGAAAGAACATTGACTACTTACTTACTATTATTTGGTTCAGTCGGTGGAAACCAGGATTTCAAGAATCAGCTCTGGCCATTCTATAAGTGAATTACTTTCTTGATCACTTACATGCTGTTCTTTGGTTCAGCTCATTGGAAGCACAGTTGAAAAATTACTGGCTACTTACTTGCTGTTATTTGAGTCCATAAAAGTTGGAATTCAAGGAATCAGCTCTTACCACTTCATAATTGTATCAATCTCTGAATCACTTACCTACTGTTATTTTTTTGGTTCATCAATAAAAATTTGGATTAAATGAGTTAGCTCTGGCCACTCTATAATTGGATCACTTTCTTTGTTACTTACCCACTGTTATTTGGTTCAACATATTGAGATCACAGTGGAAAGAATATTGACTACTTACTTGCTGTGATTTGATCAATCAAAATTGGAATTCAAGGAATCAGCTCTGACCATTTATAATTGGATTACTTTCCTAATGACTTACCCACTGTTAGTTGTTTGGTTAAGTCAATAAAAATTGGGATTACAGAAATTAGCTCTGGTCACTCTATAATCGCATTTCTTTCTTGATTACTTACCCACTGTTATTTGGTTCAGCTCATTGGAATCACAGTTGAAAGACTATTGACTTACTTGCTGTTATTTGGTCCATTCAATGAAAATCAGGATTGAAGAAAATCAGCTCTGGTCACTGAATAACTGGATCACCTCGTTGATTACTTACTCACTGTAATCTTCCTTAGCTCATTGTAATCAGGCTCAAAAAGAAAATGAATACTTACACCCTGTTTTGGGGGTGAATAGAAATCAGGATTGAGCCATTCAACTCTGGCTGCTCTATAATTGGATTCAGGATCACTTACATACTGTTCTTTGGTTCGGTGCATTGAAATCATGCTTGAAAGAATATCGACTACTCACTTGCTGTTATCAATGGAAACCAGGATTTAAAGAATCAGCTCTGGCCACTCTATAGGTGGATTACTTCCTTGATTACTTACCCACTGTTATTTAAATCAGTGCATTTGAATCACAGTCAAAGATTATTGAATACTTACTTGCTGTTATTTGAGTCAATATTTAAGGACTCAGCTCTGACCATCAAGTTCATAACTATAATTGGATTTAGAATCACTTACATACTGTTATTTGGCTCAGTGCATTGAAATCATGCTCGAAACAATATTGACTACTTACTTACTGTCATTTAGTTCCGGCAGTGGAAATCAGTATTTTAAGAATCAGCTCTTTAAGTGGATTACTTTCCTAATCACTTACATACTGTGATTTGGTTCTATTCATTAAAATTACACTTGAAACAAATATTGACTACTTACTCTCTGTTTCTTTGTTCCAATTGAAATCATGATTGAATGAATCAACTTCGGTCACTCTATTCCTGGACAGCTTTCATGATTACTCACACACTAGTATTTGGTTCAGAGAATTGAACTTATGGTTGAAAGAAAACTGACTACTTACAAGCTGGCATTTTGTTCAGTCAATTTCAATCAAGATTGGCAAATCAGCCTTGGTCACTCCATAGTTGGATAGTTTTCTCACCTTCTGTTATTTGGTAGAAGGTTCATTCAATTGCAATTATAATTGAAGAAATTAAATTGAGCCACTCTAACCCTGAATAGTTTTCTCACATGCTGTTAGTTACTCCAGTTCTTCGAGATTTGGATTGAAACAATTAGATTTAGTACTTACATATCCTAAACAATAGTTTGATCACTTACTCTGCCCTATTTTTTCCAGTCAATGCCGAGCAGTACGTTTATTGGTTCAGAAAATTGGTATCAAAATACCCCCAAATAAGCGGAATTTGGAGCCTAGATCAGTAAATGGCTTGCAGGTTCATCATCTACTGACTTACATGGCTTGATTTCTATGACAAGAGTGGAAGTGAAGGGTCATGAACAAGTTGCAGCTCCCTGTTCCTTTTATATTTTGAAAGTCTTCGTGGTTACTGAAATCATTTGTTGCCTGGCAATGCCCACTCGGCTGCTGATACGTTGACCATGATACTAATTCACCCGATGCATGGCACCTAAGTGCCCAAATAGGGCATCATGCGCTCATTATGATTGTTGTACCATTAATGAGCTTCAACATGCGATTTTTGTGAATCTTTTCGCAGCAGATGCGAAAATGTTTATTCAAGCTTCACAATAGCCAATATCTTGCGGAAATGTCCTCCATCATCAACGCTCAACACTTATTTGAGATAACTCGGAATTTTTTCCGCCTTCGAAGAATGAAATCGTCCCAACACCACATTATTAATCTAGGATCCAAGGCCATCAGGTTGCGATGGTTCGGGCTTTCACACAATCACAACAACTGTATCGCAGCAGGTATTAATACTCATGATATTCCACCCCTCAAAATCAGTTCCAACTATTTCTCATGAGAAAGGCACACCAGCCGAACTATCATCCGTCGAAAGACGACATGATGCGGTCGCGGTTAGCCACATTATCCATCGTTCTTTGATTGACTGATCATCAGCCCATGACACATAAGAAACAAGCATGGTAAATTTCTTGCCTCTATCACCTCTCCTCTACGGTTCTCTCGCTGTGCTCGGTTCAAACCGAGCTCGGACTGATCTCTTGCCCCCCTCACCTAATTACTCTTCTGAACCACAAAGCAGACCCGCAATTCTCACACGATATTTTGAGTGCCAGGACTGAAAATAATTGACATCGGCTCTTACGTAGATCAATTCACTAAGGGATACTGTGTAACAACAAAGTCCTGCTTCTAATCTCTATGGTATAGCCTCCAAAGAACACAGTTTCCTGACCCACTTTATCACACACTATTCAGTAATAACTGACTGTTTTCATCAACAATTCCCATGGTACCATGGTGAAGTACTGTATCGAGGGCCTTGGTAGGTCAATTTTCTGTCACGGTCCAAATGCTGGTTGCCTCCGCGCATATTGATGCAGTACTTCACCATGGAAATTATTGATGAAAACAGCTAGTTGTATTACTGATAATGTACACCAACACTATGATACAGTAACCAGGTCTGAAATTCATGCAATGGAGACTTCGTGACCGTCATGACGGTCGCCTCTGTTCATGATACTTAGGCTGTGTTGTCTTACAATGAACTCTTTTAGTAGTTGTGTCCAACACGGGGGACTACACATCTGAGTCGACTCTAATAATCAACTGTCAATATTATAATTATAGAAACCAAAGGAACTCAGTGACTCACCTGTTTGAAATTCTTTCCCAATCATCCCATGAACAGCGCTCTTCCTTCAGCCTCTGTCCTCTCAGACTTGGTGGCTGCCAATGTGCGTCACGAATCACTAGTCAATTAATCATGTAGAATTATTCTGATTCTCACTTTGATTCTTCTAATTACTAGTACATCAAAGGTATGTTTTTTGTCAGATTTTGTACACAATCTCATATCAAAATCCTCAGTGGCATGCTTGACTTTATTGGTACCTTTCAATGTCAGTCTCGCAGCGAGCAATTTTCTTAGTTTTGTCTTTTCGGTATCTTCAAACAGACTTACGACACTTTGATAACTCTGGGACTCGAGGTCAGTTGTGTCATTCCCGCTGGATGTCTTTGAAATTGATCAGTTTATAGTGTACATATATCTGGAAACGACGCTGGAGCGTTGTAAAAGTTTTATATATCTACAATCGTTACAGCACTTTCATTGACACTGTGATCTCTGTTGTTGGTGCGCATTTTGTGATTATCCCCTGACAAGTTTGTACTCATTGAAACAGAACCTCTTGACCCTTATGTCACAGTAAGCCGTTCTCTCAACCTTGCTCCAAGTCTCGAAGATTCATTTCTTGGTCAGAATTGTAAGCACGCAAAGATATTCAGTGCGAGTAAGACCCCTTGGTACCATCAATGAAATCTACCGTGGAACATTAACTGCTTGTCTACAAATTAATGTCTCAATCTTCCAGTTTTTGCAGGGTTTGGAATATATCTTGCTCAAGGTAATGCTCACACATTATCTCATTGTCTCTTACACAAACGAACAATTTTTAGTCGTTCTGATGATCAGGACTTACGCAATGTACCACTCATCCAAGAGGGTTCTGATATTCTTCCTTTTACTTTCGATGGTGCGTTTTATTCTTTCAGAGATTCGAAGTTACCACTTAGAGCCCAGTGTATCGGTTCAGTCTAGCTGTGGAGTCAACATCTGGACTGTAATAAAATGGACAAGCTCTTTTGACACTGACAGTATGTTTTCAATCATATGATTGACGGGAGAGGGCATTCGTTCGACTCCGCAGGTACTGTGCCTAATGATCATTTATTCAGTGGCAATGCAGAATGCCCGTTAATAGGGCAAAACAACATTACTCTCATTAGCTACTTTTCTTTTCTCGTAGCAGAGACTGGTAGAGTAACGCCTTTTTGTGGTGAAATTGTACCACTGACCGAGGAATCAGTTATCGCGTTCATGTCAGCATACAAAGGTTTCTCTGTGTGGCGCAACGGTATGTCTTGCTGAAGAACAAAGATTGACTCTTATTTTGCACTCTTTATCTCTACGAAATCATGATAGACCACTGATTATTCATTTACTTTCTTAATATGGTGTTCAGGAACTGGCAACTCTAGCTTGATCACTCATTTTTATCGAGACGGTGCAGCATTCAAAAAAATCTTGTGTGTCATCCTTAGAATGCTGATCCTTTTTGTCCAGGAATACTATACTATTTTGCCATACTTCGTCAGTAACTTTATCATTATCTAGCTTACAACACTCAAACCATTCTACAGCTTTTACGATTCTAACTGTACTTGGCCCTGTGTATCTCCCGGTAAGAAATTCAGCGTGTCACAAACTTAACGTTCTAAACTCGACTGGCTTTTGCAGCACCATTTGGCTTATACAGCTACGTAAATTTGCTTGCTCGTTTATCATACCCTTCGATTGACATACCATTCTTAATTTAGACTACTTCGGGTTATGCATACCGTCCTTACATGCCGTTTGATTTTGCGTGTGCGCTACATGCAGACGAAAAAGAAAGTTTGTCGAAAATGTCGAGCTTGAGGTTCGCTATTAATAATGATGTCCGTGAGTCGCTAGACGCGATCGAACTTGAACTCGAATGCGGACATAGTTAGTTAGTATAATAATGTAAACTTTGTATCTTCGGAAAGGAGGTGAAAATTTTGCAAGGAAATCGACGATAGTTCGACTTAATTCCCCTTGTAGAAGCGTTTGACGTACTCGTTGCCCATGCTTCTGGGTTTAACAAAAGTCTTCAAAATTATCCCGCGCCCATCCTTTCCTCCTCATGCTATTGCGACTCTTCCTAGCATCTTTGAGGTTATCTTAGCACTCGTATAAAATCAAAAACCTTATTTTCTAATCTTAGGTTGAAGCAAGGCTACAGGGACTTAATTACACCGTCCGCTGAAGCTTCCTTCCGGAGTGCTCTGAGGGAAGCGCAGTGACAGGAGCCGATGTAGACATTAGACCGGCTTTTCCCAGGTTGATATGAACAGATAAGAGGACTTGAAGCCTCCAATCGACTATCATCCACACTTTTTACAATAAGAGCTTCTTGCAAAGATAACCAACCACGAGCTCCGAAGTACTAAGCACCGCAATCGGAGATCTAGACATTACAAAGCTACTAAATTGAACAACCTCCATTGCAGCGAGTAGATAAGAGAAACAGAAAATTCTTAAAGATGTAGAACTCCCAATCGGAGCCTGCTCAGTCGTACCACAAGCATTGGGCACTTAGCTTATCAACGTTGCAGAGCGTAAAGGCTTGATTGAACTGTCCGGCGCTAAGGTACACAATTACAATGTTAAAGGTTACATTGCTGGGAATCGAAGCCCATTTCACAACACACCTTTTTATCCACGTCTTCAAGACTGATATTTTTCAATGTCTTTGTCCGGGTAACGGAGGGCACAATTTTATGAATGTCTCGACCCTGGCGTACCTTTACCTCTTCTCGATTCTTTTGCTCTTCGTCCTTACAATCGTTGCCGCATCACGCTGATCCAATCGCCATGCTTCTACTATCATCTGTTCTGACTGGTTTCCTTACCCCTGTTCGATCATTCTTTCGCGTCTTTTTTATCTCCACCTATGTCCGTTCAAATGAACCCTGATATCATCTAGCCTTAGTACCCATACAGCCATGAGATCATCCCTGCCAAATTACAGCTACACAAAGGCTCACTGGCCCGGGGATTGCGTCATACGAAAGAAGGATGTTCTTAAAACCGAGTCATTTAAAAGGAAGACCAAAGAGAGGAAGGGGATACGGGTAGATAATGGTCCAATATTGATTGCAGGTATGGACGGAACTTAACAGTGGAAGTCCATCAAATTTGTTCGGAGAGATTAGACTGGGCTTATCTTCCCATCGATTTCTTTCCTACAACGCTGACCGCAATCATATGTGCACCATTGATCCTCGCTCTTCGCTACAAGCGGCATGAATACCACGCTTTAGTTACGTGAATACGAGAGCAGTGGTCACTAAGTAAGTATTAGTATCTTTCCCCGAGTCGTAGGACAAGTGATAAGATTGTTGATATGCCACATGGATTTATATCCCATGATCACGACACAGCCACCTGCGTGAAAAAGTCGGCCTCGTGATCAGATTAGCCCTCGTACTTAACTCGTTGCCTCGTTCCTCATACTCATCACGGAACAATCCATCGTCTCCCTCGGTCTATTCCTACCTTATTCGTCTCCACATCCCAATCTAAGCATCAGAGATACATCTTCATTTGTTCCGTGTCCCAACTATATGCCTACCCTTTGCGCAAGTCCAATTGAAGCCCAATCGTTGATTGTAAAGAGGTCATTGTGGAACGCAATAATGGGTGGGACAGCGGAGTAAGATGCGTAACGCAGCACAAGTTGTCGTTGGTGCTATGTTGTTGACTTATTCAGAGTCCTCGGATGCCTTGGAGGCGAAAGGGACCTGAAGTACTAGATATCAATAAGGACCGTCGACTGAGGCCCAGGGCGATCTCATTGTTCGCTGCTAATTCGGTTCTTTTAACCATCAAATTCTAACGCAAGAGTCCCTGATCTCGGATTTAGCTGCCGGTTGGGAGTAGACGCTACTTTGTCTGTGATTGGTTTGGAATGTTGCGGGGAGAGTTGGACACGAAACCGAAACCTACCTCTGCACCTCACCGTCACTGTTACGGACCTCTGCCCCCCAAATTCCGATTCACGATATACAGAATTTAAAATGCTCACACATGGTCTTCCCTCGCTATCCTCTAATTGTCTTCTGTCTTCGGTCCGGGTTCTTCGCAATGCATGAATCCAAAGACGGAATAGTCGAATTTGAAGGCCCTGACGGTTTTTTCAATCTACACCTGCCAAGAGGAGGAAGAGAATAAGCACGGACCAAAGGTTTCCCGGACGTTCAAGGACAAAAAGACGGTCTACCATATTGAGGGGAATTCACGGTAGGAAATCGGCGAGGGAAAGCTTCCGCTTGCTATGGGCTTGGGAAGGTTAAGCGGCATTAACCCGAATGCCATGCGTCCAGGGACTCTGAGCCTCTGCCTCTAACTTGGACCTGACATCTGTACCCGTTAGTCTCTGAACGTCTCTCATCCTTTATCCGAGTCTACCGAATAATCCTCTCGGACCTGAATTTCGTACAGGTTTCCGCATTGTTTAGACTTGGAAAATTCCTTTCGTGTCATCGTGTAGACTTCCTGTTTGGGAGAGTTCCTCTCGTCCGTCGCGCTCGTGATGCTACAAATCACGGTGAATGGACCGACCCGGAAGGATACAACAGTTTTGGTTGGTTACGGTTCAAAGGATGAATGCTAAGCTAGGCACGACTTCAAGTCTCGGGTATTCTGCTGAGTTGTCATTGCTCTTATACTGCCTCTGCTGGGTTCTCCAATTTTCCGTTTGCTGTCCCTCCCAGCACTTCATCATGTTGCCCACAATCGCTAATCGTGTTATAGTATACTACCAGACACATTACAAGAACGGCCAATTCGTCTCACCCCTTCCTCTCATCGGCTTCGTCACTCACCTCTTCATAGCCGCATTCCACTTGAACTTTGGACAACTTGGCAATGATATTGTCCACTTGAACGACTTCCCGCCCAGTGATTCCTACTTTGCCCCTCTATGGCCCGAAATCGCCATTTTGCAGGGAAACGGCATAAAGGTCCTTGGAATGTTGGGAGGTGCTGCACCAGGAACGTATGACTGTCTTACCGACGACCTTTTCGACACCTACTATCCACCTCTACGTGACGTTATCCGGACATACCATCTCGACGGGATGGATCTAGACGTTGAACAAACTGTCTCTCCCCATACCATCCGTCGAATCATACAAACCTTGAAATCTGATTTCGGCGACGATTTCATCATCACTTTAGCCCCGACCGCTTCAGCTCTCACTGAGGGGGGCAATCTCTCTGGGTTTGATTACATTTCTCTCGAACAAGACCTGGCTTCTTCTATCGACTGGTATAACGCGCAATTCTATTCAGGGTTTGGGACGTTCTTTCCCGAGGACCAGTATGTCAAGATTATCGAGTTTGATCAGGGGATTGATCCGAGTCGGGTGACGGCGGTGGTTTTGACGAATCCGGATAACGGGTCAGGGTACATTGATGCGCATGCAGTGGAGGAGAGCATTGGGAATCTGATGGAAAAGTATGGGACTGGATGGGGTGGGGTTGGGGGTTGGGAATATTTCAATTCGTTACCTGAAGAGGATAGCCCGTGGATGTGGGCTGCTCAAATGTCCGAGGCTATGAGAGTACAGAAGACGAGGATTGAGGTGAGAATGGATGCAGATGTGCAGTAATTAATTATGTATTCTAGAGCAGATTGTCAAATGGGTATTAGATGTTGAAGCCTACTCCGTCCCTGAGCATCACTACACTGACACTGACAGTCAAATTTATGGTAATGGTCGTCTTCAGGTATTTAAATATTTATTGTATCAATATTTAAATGAATGTTACGAGTAAGGACTCGTCCTTACTCAACCCAAGCTGCATAGGTGATCTAGGTTAGACCCCTTCGGGATACTTATCGTTGATCTTGCCCCATATATAGCTAGATCCATGACTGGGGGGTATGGCCGCAAGCGGCAGGGGCCGAACCTTTCATATATTTTATGAAACATTGGTGGGGAACCTAATGCCAGAGGTGCTCTCTCAGTCTGTGGCAGTACTCATCATTGATTCTTTTAAACCTTGTCGGAGCTCTTCGGAAATGTGATTTTGTTTACTAAGATAGAACATCTCAAGGATGAAAACACCTTTTTGCTTTACTGGAACCCCAATTCCATGAGCCTGGCCAGGCTGTAAAAGTAAAGTGAGTATGTGGATATACAAATTGGGTTGCAAATATACTAGCCTAGTCTATTCTTTCTTGCACTACAAGCTAGTGTATATATTCCCATCTACTGAGATGTACATGTGGATATACAAGTTGGGTTGTAAATATACTAGCCTAGTCTATTCTTTCTTGCACTACAAGCAGTGATGATATATTCCCATCTACTAAGATGTACAAAAGCTAGTACATCTCAGTAGATGGGAATTGTGCTATTTGATCAGAGAAGGGACAAAAGAGAAGTGGCAAAGGCTGGTCTCAAGGAGGTTTAGCACTCACTCTGGTGCTCCAATCAGCACAAGATACTTTAGACTAATACATGAATGATGGTTAACCACCAAAAGAATGATGAGCTCTGCCTTACTTCTCTTGATTCATGATTGTAGAAGGTTTCTACTTAAAGGGAAGTAGTAACTTCCAAAAAAGTATAGCCATCCCCATTCCTTGCATTAGAGACCTTGCGCAAAAGCCACCTGTGGCTGTTGGTTAACTCTAAAAAACTTCCCAGCCACTGTACAGATTCCATCTAGCCACCATTAACAGCTCTTGACACAAGTATCAATCGATGGCTAGGAGGAATGAATATACCCAGTACACGTGGCAGGAGAGGTGCGGAAACTTCGGCAAAAAGCCACAGGTGGCTTTGCGCAAACCCTCTATTGTTGTTGCTCTTTGCAGAACCTAAGGCACAGCGGAAAATTTTCCAGTCCATCAATCTTCCAAATCAATCTTCCATGGGTTATATCTTCCTCATTTTTTACTTATATTCTATGCTATAATTCACAGCTCACTTGTCACGCCAAAATGAGCATACCTAGTGACCTTTCGATCAATTATTTTCCTCAGGTTCTGACCTATCACGAGGAAGACAAGTATCAAAAGTTGGCTAGCATCAAGAGAGACACAATTCACTGGAGAAACCGGGGGAATGTAAGTTACGATGATGATGGTACGAAAGAACTTTGTCCCACCTTGCCAATTACTTTAGTGTTCTGCAAAGAACAATGTTTGATGTTAACTTTCCTCGACGTACACTTAATATAAATACATATACTATGTATACTACGCTGAAGACATGCTCCAACTCTCGTAAATTCTCCAATATGCAATGCTCGCCAGATATTCCAAGATCAATTCAACAAATAATTATCCTCCACTCGGGAAGCAAAGGCCTGTCAGTGAATGACAGTGATCACAATTTCCGAGCGTGAGCTTCAGGGTGAATAAAATTAAAGAAACAGGATTGACGCAAAAATTGTCCGAAGACTTTAAATTTTCATGAAACTTGTAGGCGACACCTAGACCAGTCGATGCACAACACTTTGATGACAGTTGATCAAAGTCGTGTGTTCGCCAACGGGTTTGATCGACTGTCATCAAACCATTGCAGAGCGACTGGTTCGAGTCTAGGCGACACCGGAGACACAGAGGGTGTCGTATGTCCGGGACTGAGCAGGAATTTCATTGTGAAACATAATAGTGCAGGGTGCGCAATAAAAAACGGGAGATAGAGGACAAGGTCGAAGAAGGAGAACGTCGAGACTCAGTATAGATAACTTCCACGTCACATCCCTGGGCCCGGTTTGAGCGGTAAGCCTATATTTGGGAATTCCTGGATATATATGGTCCGTGAGAAAAGGTTAAGTCCAACTTCCCTCTGGACAGAACTTCGTGTAAAGAGCCTTACCTAAAGGTTCGGCAATTATGTATATGACTGAGGGGTATGGCCGCAAGCGGCGAGGGCCGAACCTTTTGTGAGTATCTAGGCTTGCTGCAGTATAGCCTTGCAGAGAGATCAGCAGAAGAAGGCATGCCAAGGTAGGATACACTGCCATGAAATTGCTCAGCATTGGCCTGGTGAGCTACATGAGGATCCTTCTGCATTTGCATTAGTACAAATAACACTAGCCAACTTTGGAATACCATGATCTCAATATTGAGCAGCATTTAAATCCACTGTGTCAAGACCAAGGTCAAGATAAAGAAGTTTGAGCCAAATTCAAAATGCTTCAATAATTTTGGAATGGCATACTACTAAGAGTGGAGTTTTGGCAAGTGTAACTTCAGAATCCAACTGGAATGACACAGATCTCATCATGAAGTTGGCTCAATGGTGGAGGCAGACATGTTAACAAAGGACTTATCTTGGGGTAAAATACAAACATTTCACAAGAATATGCATTCAAAAAATGATAAATCCCAGTTTTAAAGCATCTGGAAGGTCCCTTGTCCAGACACCATTTTTATAGCTGCATACAGGTCAAATATGAGTATACAGACTCTTTCACTCCATCATGGCATGTCAAATTTTTTTGATCACAAGGTCAGTAACAATTATTCTTTGTGGTACCTGGGTGGAATGGCTAAATTGTAGGTTGTCTTGAGGCCACCACAGAATAGACACTCAATTTGCATGATAGCAGCATTTCCTCCTGCTGAATATGATTCCTGTAGCAATTGAGGCTTAGAGGGCACAGGTAAAATTTCCAACCAATCAGCATTCTTGGACTCATTTGTGGTCTGAGATGCAGGAATACTTATCAGAAGTGAATTATGTACATCATGACATGTATTGTCTGAGTTAGTCTGCTGGGGAAACAGTGGGGGTCAATGAAGTATAATTTTATCAATTTAAATAATTTTGTTGAAGCTAGAAAGTCTGTCTGTGATATAAGAGGATAGTTATGAATACCAGCTTTCTCAGCATGCTCAATTCTTACAAGACAAACAGACAAGCAATTATGCACAAAGAACTCAGAACATAATTCAGAAGTAAGTAGTCTTCTGGATTTTATTCAAGTATTGGGCGCTGATGCCACAGTGAACAGTTGCAAGCTTTCTCAAATCATGAACAGAGAAGGATGTGCACTCAACAAAAACTCTAACAACTCACTGTTTCTCATCTACAGAAAGAGAAACAAAGTCAGAAGCAGAATGGCTAAGATGGGGTACTAAATTTGGAGTCGGATTGGACATGACTTGAAAGTTACTAGCTTGCAAGAGTGTACAGAGAAACAGCGAGAATTATCATTAAAAACGCTATGGATTATATTTACATTGTGAATGTGGACATGGTTATGGTTACGGGCGGATCCAGGAGAGACATAATATGTGCCTACAGGTCACAGGAGTATCCTGAGAGATAGCGTATTGAGGGAGGTACGAGGATGCTGTAAGTAGAGAGTCAGTTGGAATGTTGGGAGAAGACACATACGCACCATAGAAATTGACTGAGCCAGGTATGGATGTCTCGGCACCATCATACACAGCCTGGTTTCTTGTCAATCTAGACCATTACGGTACGAAACATACAATGAGCTCAAAGAAACCCTGCCGCCGGAGGGGGAACAAAGATTTGTTGGGGCGAGAATTCTAAGTTGACATAAAGCGCTTAGAACCGATGGCCCGACGGGTTGGATATATTTAGTAAGTAGTGACTACCCATATATGGTACCCGTGGGAATAGTTTAGTACCAACTTGACCACGACAGAACTTGATGTAAGGAGCCAAACCTAAAGGTTCGGCAATCATCATCTGATCATCTTACTCTTACTCAGTTACTGTACCCCAATTGTGCCCTCTTCCTCATCTTTGGAACAGAAATTGAAATAGACACAAAGTGGTGGGATTGGGAGGAAGAGTTTATCAGCTAGACTGGTCCAGGAGCTGAATGCCGGGTTCTGGGATGCATCCCGATGGATCCCAGGACTATATCATCATCATATGAACGAGCTCACGGCTCATACATCTGAGGTAGATTCATATAGTTGGGCAAACCAATCAGACGTGGCAATGCTTGGCTTTATATATCAACTTTCAGTGTATAGATAAAACCATTCTCTTAACTACGATGGCATTGAACAAGTGTAACGATGTATACTAAGTATTTGAAAATAATAAGGCTCAAAGTCCCACATGATGGGGGAGCTTTCCGCAACCAATATATATCAATCCTGGAAATCTAACCCGAATCTACTACCCAAAATTCTCTAAGTCACGTTGAACGCTTGTTTACAATTAAGTAGAGCATCATCTAGTTGGGAGGGACAAAACCGAAAGGCTCAAAGCTCCATACGATAGGGAACCTTCCTACATCCAGGGAGCCGAACTCCTCAAATAAACTAGGAGACAAATCTATACATGTACAGCAATCCAATATCAGTCGTTGATTCAGCTCAATGCGAATGGCCTGCTCACCAAGTCCGTCAACACAGGAAGGGCAGCTATCCAATGTCTGACCCCAGTGGACGTTGCCATTTCTCTGATCCGTTATCCTGACCCACTGCAATACATCATTAGAATCATTAGAATCAATTGGCGAAGTTGTTCATGATGCTAAAGTAGCTGACCTGGAAGCAGTTTCCGCCGTTGTTTTGATCATACAGGCTCTTAGGGATAGCGACGATCTTGTCACTGTCGACACTGAAGACACCGCAATTGCCTTGGCCGACGTGGAACCAGGTGGCCTGTTGTTTCCATCGGAATTGTAAACAGAAAAGAGCTCCGGTAAGCAAGTGAGAGAATTAGGGTAACGGCATACTCACGTCTCCAAAGTGATCAATCCTCTTCTCGAGAGTCGAAGTCTCATTAGAAGGAGTAGGAGCAGCAAGCGTAGTGGCGACGAGGGCTAAGGTGGCGAGAATACGGAAAGCCATCGCAATTGAAGCGTAGGATGCCAAAATGAAGTTGTGAAATAGCTCTTTGTAGGCAAGTAGAGGCTGTTGTACAGGGAAGATGCTCTGAAGAAAGACGAACGACACTTTGAACCTTTTTATATTCGCAAAAGACGACTGGAATTTTCACTAGAACATTGACGGTGGCTTGCTTTACCCCGAGTCGGATAACGCTCAACCGGATCTGGACGGCGAATTGTAGAATGACGAAATCGGACTCGAGTTTTTACCTGATTTGGTACGCCGACAGTTCTAATCCGATGTGTGCGGGTTGTGCGGCTGCTCGGCTGTCTTAAATAGTCTAGTAAGAACCTACAATCTCGTTATTAGTTGAAAAAGTTGCTTACCCTCGAACAAGTTGTGCAAAACATGTTTCGGGATCGGCTGTTGTGCGAGAAACGTATCAGATGTTTTGCTACTTCCTGATCATCAACAGTCTAGAACGACGTTGAATTGTGTTGAAAGCTCTTTAGGCTGAGTAAATCGAGATCTCCAGACTTGCGAACCTGCAAGAATGCTCAATATTCTCTGCTTAAATCAAACCTGAAAGTTTCAAGGTTTTTTCTTTATCTCAGTCACGGTAGCATCGCAATCTCAAGAGAACTCGATAATCCACCAAAAAGATTTGATCTCAAGTCTAGTACCTCAAGCCTATGGTACATAGGCCATATGGCTGGTTTCAACAGCGTTGACAGCGATAACTATGAATGAAGATTTCGGACCCGATACCTCCGCATAATTTATCAATCTATCTACTTGAAAGAGCTATCATTGCTTCGGCTTTCATACAGATTTTCCGAGTCAGTACGGGGAAAGCATTTCTTAGCTCAAACAAGAAATAGAAAGTGCACAACTACCTTTGATGTGACAATTACCTCTCTGCTGTGTCGAATCGGGTGACCCAGTATTCTGAGTACACAAGTAGTACAAAGTACCCATTGCCGTGCAAACACAACTGATTAGTACAACTTATTGCTTCAACTAGCCACGAGTCGAGCTTTTGGAGTTCAAATTCCTGTACACTTCTAGTACGGTGCCGCTAGGAGCAACGTCTCTGCCGACACAGTCGGCCCTTTCCCTAGTGTCAAACCTCCGCATAATTCGTCAATCTGTCTAGTACTCAAAAGAGCTATTCTTACTTCGGCTTTCATACAGACATTCCGAGTCGATACGAGAAAGGCCCTTCTAGCTTAAACAAGAATTAGTAAAAGCACAACTACCTTAGATGTGGCAATATCAAACTTTAACATAACGGACCAGAGTTTTACTACGATTGAATCTCCCTACTTTCCGGGATAGCTGGATGTGTCACGATCACCGTTTGATCTGATCCCGCTTTTCATATCTCTTGGCTAACCATACTGCAGGAGCCACTGGCAGGTATTCTACTACAGACACCACTTTTTGTGACTTGCAGCCAACTGAGCTTGAGTATTCAACTTCCTTTTCATTTTGATGCCTTTTCGTTTGTATCTACTTGAAGATAATTACGCCTAGCCTGAGGAATATTTACTGCTAACAAACGTATTTGTGTCGCAAGAACGCACTTGTTCAATGGCCGGGGTGATTTTTTGTTTCAAAAGCTTTTAATTTACAAATAAGCTATCAAAAGGCCTAAATAAATTAGGACCATTCTGAGGGAAAGATAACCTCTCTCCGGAGAGTTTCAGAGCAAAATTTGTTTCATTATAGCGCCTGTTCAAATTAGTCTTATTTGGCTGGCACTAGTCACATTCAGAAGTCATTCATGGATCTCCTTCTGAGGTTGATGACATGCATTGTACTGTATCATCATGTGTGCAACCCGTTGAAGCGAACTTCATTCACAATCCGAGCCCTGAAAACAATCACCTTTGTCTTTCTTGATTGTACTGTTGCGATATATTAAGCAAACTGGTTCCTTTTCCACACAACCGTTTGGAATAAAACCTTGTATTTATGTATATTTATATATAAATCCTTAAAAATCTGAGCCAAATTTACTATCCAAGACCCATAGTCAAATAACACTTTGCAGATAAAAATATTCGCCAGACTACCACTATCATTGGAGACTTGTTCACATTGAGTAGGTCATCATCTAGTTGGGAGGAACAAATCCGAAAGGCTCAAAGTTCCATACGATAGGGAATCTTCCTACATCAAGGGAGCCGAACTCCTCAAACAAGCCAGGAGACAGATCTAACATGTACAATAATGTCAATCGTTATTTCAATTCAACTCAAATGGCATGCTCACCAAGTCCATCGCCACAGGATGGGCAGCTATCCAATGTCTGGCCCCAGTGGACGTTGCCATTTCTCTGGTCCGTAATCTTGACCCACTGTATATCATCAAGAACAAAATCATTAGAATCAATGGGTGAAATTACTCATAAAGATAAGGATGACCAACCTGGAAACAGTTTCCTCCATTGTTTTGATCGTACAGGCTCTTAGGGATAGCGACGATCTTGTCACTATCGACACTGAAGACACCGCAATTGCCGAGACCGACGTGGAACCAGGTCGCCTGTTGTTTTCATTGGAATTGGGAACGAAAAAGAGCTCCGATAAGTGGGTGAGCGAATTGGGGAAACGGTATGCTCACATCTCCAAAGTGATCAATTCTCTTCTTGAGAGTGGAAGTCTCATTGGAAGGAGTAGGGGCGGCGAGCGCAGCGGCGACAAAAGCTAAAGTAGCGAGAATACGGAAAGCCATCGTAATCGAAAAGTGTTGGAATGAAGTTAGAAGACTAGCTTTGTAGACAAGTAGGGCTCTTATCTAGAGAAGATGCTCTGAAAAAATGGGAACAAGACTTTCAACCTTTTATACCCTTGAAAAAGATCTGATATTTTTACTAGAAAATTGACGGTGGCTGGTTTACTTACCCCGAGCCAATAAGTGCATGACCAATTACTCGTAATGTAGCATGTCTGGCCAATCACAAAGAGGAAATCCCGAATCCGGACTCGGGGAATGAGTATAATATCCGGAATTTGAGATAGCTGCCAGTGGTGTACTAACCTACCTCATCCGACATGTGCGGATGCCCAGCCCCTCTTGAGCTCTATAGCGGAGAACTTATAGAGGGATCTTATTTGAATCTCGTGTTGTTGGCTAGAGTTCCAGCATGAACGAGTTATGTCTAGAATGGTCTCGGGACAGGTTATTGTGCGAAACCTGTGAAGCTTATTATAACTCCCGATCTTTTCAGTCCAGACTTGAGTCAAAGTAAGCTGGACACCCCTTGAGCTGAGTTGTAAAATACTATCTACTTAAAGGCGCGGATGTTTTCAAGTCTTTTCTCTATCTCAGTAGCATCAATTGTTCCAGCCTTTCAGAATTTCTCGAGGGACCTCGACAATCCACCAAAAAGTATTCACCCTAAACTTAGTACCTCAAACCTGCACATTATTTAGCTGGTCTCGAGCATTACCCTCTTCGACTATGAATGGAGATTCTGGACTCGATACTTCCACTTATCTAGCCATAGCCTGAGATAAAACTATTCTTACTCAGACATCGGTGGCAGACAATGTCCTTTATCTGCATCTTTCGAGTAACCATGGGGTAAGATTACTTATTTAGATACATTCTAGTTCAAACAAGGGTAGTATGCTTTAAATTTCATCCCTGGGACTCAAACGTGGGTGTATTGAGATTAAACAGCAGAGTCGGAGTTCCAGTGCGATCATTAGATCTCAAACTTTTACAGTTAGCTGACTGCGCCACAATCCCAGTCAACGATGGATAGCATTCGTGCAGTTCGATTTTCGAGCTCCGCCGGACTTGTTCGCGCGGGCCCGTATGTACATGTTACCTACGGCTGGGTACGAGACTAGGTCTATAAAACGTCATTTGGGTACCAGTCCTTCGGTTGCCGAGCATCTGTTTGCCAGCATTAAACAATAAATGCTGTTGATCGGCAACCAAACGGCACTGGCTACACATTCAAGGCAGCTTGCCTTTTTTGGGAGGAGCAAAGCCATTATAATTTATAAGTCGTATCATTGCTGCCTGGGAAGATGCCGATGACTTGCCAAAGGCTCGATGAGCCCCGTGAGGTGAGCTCCACGATCGAAAATTTCTGTTGTATGTACGCCGTATTTGGAACTCCGTGCACTTGTCCCGGGTTCCCTACCTGATCCACGAATTTTGGCTCTGTACTTTTGTTTTGCTCTCATTGTCCCGCCTTTAGCGAAATTCTAAACCCATTCAAATTGAATAATCCAACCGGGATAGCTGGATGTGTCACAATCACCGTTGATCTGATCTCGCTTTTCATATCTCTTGGCTAATCATACTACAGGAGCCACTGGCAGGTATTCTACTACAGACACCACTTTTTGTGACCTACAGCCGACTGAGCTAAAGTTTTCAACTTCCTTTTCATTTTGATGCCTTTTCGTTGTATCTACTTGAAGATAATTACACCGAATGCCCAGCCTGAGGGATATTTACGGTCAACAAACGTATTTGTGTCGCAAGAATGCAGTTGTTCAATGGCCGGGGAGGTGACTTTTTGTTTCAAAAGCTTTTAATTTACAAATAAATATGACTGTTGACTACTAAGAGGCCTAAATAAATTAGTACCATTCTGAGGGAAAGATAACCTTCGGAAGAGTTTCAGAGCAAAATTTGTTTCATTATAGCGCCTGTTCGAATTAGTCTTATTTGGCTGACACCAGTCGCATACAGAAGTCATTCATGGATCTCCTTCTGAGGGTAATGATATGCATTGTACTGTGTCATTATGTATGCAATCCGTTGAAACGAACTTCGTCTACAATCCGAGCCCTTGAGAAAACAATCACCTTTGTCTTTCTTGATTGTACTGTTGCGATATATTAAACAAACGAATTCTTTTTCCACACAACCGTTTGGAATAAAACCTTGTATTATGTATAGTTATATATCAATCTGAGCCAAGTATACTATCCAATACCCAAAAAGTCAAATAATACTTTGCAGATAAAAATATTCTCCAGACCCCCATCATTGGAGACTTGTTCACATTGAGTAGGTCATCATCTAGTTGGGAGGAACAAATCCGAAAGGCTCAAAGTTCCATACAATAGGGAATCTTCCTACATCCAGGGAGCCGAACTCCTCAAACAAGCCAGGAGACAGATCTGACATGTACAGCAATGTCAATCCTGATTCCTTATTTCAATTCAATGCAAATGGCATACTCACCAAGTCCATCACCACAGGATGGGCAGCTATCCAATGTCTGGCCCCAGTGGACATTGCCATTCCTCTGGTCCGTAATCTTAACCCACTTTATATCATTAAAAACGAAATCATTAGAATCAATGGGTCACGTTACTAATAGCGATAAAGATGACCGACCTGGAAACAGTTTCCTCCATTGTTTTGATCGTACAGGCTCTTAGGGATAGCGACGATCTTGTCACTGTCGACACTGAAGACACCGCAATTGCCGAGACCGACGTGGAACCAGGTCGCCTGTTGTTTTCATTGGAATTGGGAACGAAAAAGAGCTCCGATAAGTGAGTGAACGAATTGGGGAAACGGTATGCTCACATCTCCAAAGTGATCAATTCTCTTCTTGAGAGTGGAAGTCTCATTGGAAGGAGTAGGGGCGGCGAGCGCAGCGGCGACAAAAGCTAAAGTAGCGAGAATACGGAAAGCCATCGGAATCGAAGAGTGTTGGATTGAAGTTAGAAGACTTTATCTGGAGAAGATGCTCTGAAAAAATGGGAACAAGACTTTCAACCTTTTATACCCTTGAAAAAGATCTGATATTTTACTAGAAAATTGACGGTGGCTGGTTTACCTACCCCGAGCCAATAAGTGCATGACCAATTACTCGTAATCTAGCATGTCTGGCCAATCACAAAGAGAAAATCCCGATTCGGACTCAGGGAATGAGTATAATACCCGGAATTTGAGATAGCTGCCAGTGGTGTACCTACCCCATCCGACATGTGCGGATGCCCAGCCCCTCTTGAGCTGTATAGCGGAGAACTTATAGAGGGATCTTATTTGAATCTCGTTTTGTTGGCTAGAGTTCCAGCATGAACGAGTTATGTCTAGAATGGTCTCGGGACAGGTTTTTGTGCGAAACGTGTGAAGCTTATGTGTATAACTCCCGATCTTTTCAGTCCAGACTTGAGTCATGATCAAAGTAAGCCGGACACCCCTTGAGCTGAGTTATACAATACTATCTGCTTAAGGGCACGGACGTTCTCAAGTCTTTTCTCTATCTCAGTAGCATCAATTGTTCCAGCCTTTCAGAATTTCTCGAGAGACCTCGACAATCCACCAAAAACTATTCACCCCGATCCTAGTACCTCAAACCTGCACATTATTTAGCTGGTCTCGAGCATTACCCTCTTCGACTATATGAATGGAGATTCTGGACTCGATACTTTCACTTATCTAGCCATAGCCCGAGATAAAACTATTCTTACTCAGGCATCGGTGGCAGACTATGTCCTTTATCTGCATCTTCCGAGTAACCATGGGGTAAGATTACTTATTTAGATACATTCTAGTTCAAACAAGGGTAGTACACTTTAAATTCAATCCGTGGGACTTAAGCGTGGGTGTATTTAACATTGGGATTAAACAGCAGGGGTCGGAGTTCTAATGTGATAATTAGATCTCATACTTTTACAGTTGGCTGACTGCGCCACAATCCGATTTGACGATGAACTGGCATTGTATTCCTTTATAAATTGATATAGACATTACTAGGAGGCCTTTATACTACGGAAGCCCTTTTCGTAATATTTTTATGGAGGAGCTTTATGCAGACTTTAATACAGGAGCACTTCAATAATCTCTTTTTTATGTAATATGGTTGTTCCGCGTTCCTACTCGGTAACATTCAAAAGTCATGAATCTCCTTAAAGCTGTATACAATCAGTAGTACAAAACATTTCGAAGAGTCCGTTCATCAAGTACCACAGCAGGCCTATTCCCGAATGTACCATGTCTACTTGAGTCCCCTACTAAATCTTTGAAGCGATGAATCGGACAGCGGAAGGCGTGTCTATACCATAAGTCCTAGTGAAACAGGTGAGTTAAGAATGGAACTCTTCAGACGGAAAGCTGAAGGATAAAAACAGATGCGGTACCAAAATGAGCGCTCCTCCATCACAAGATGTCTCCAACATGGCAAATGACCTTGGTGTTGTCGGCAGCGACACCGGTGACAGCTTGTCCATCTTTTGGGTCACCCTATGATGAAGGAAATTCAAACAAATATACATCACATCTGAACGAACATCCGTGACTTACGAAGATCAATGCGAGACTGAACGCCTGCTGAGAGCAAATCGGCCGAGTTATGGACAAGCAGACCGCCTTGACTATACTAAGAAACAATTTTAGCCTGCGCAGATAGAGTGATCAAGCCTTGCCAATAAATGTCCACATGTCAAAAAAATGAAGCTGAGAACGCACGTTGGGCATGAATTCGCAGCATCAGTTATCTGTGATTACTGTAAGCTGTTTAGGGGCAATTGGTCAGGTATATTCGGGACGGTTATTCACTTCGTTAGCCATTTTTTACAATCCTTGCTACATATAATGTCATAATCAATGTCTACACGAAATCGATGATTAACTTACTTTATCTCTTCCTCATAAAAATTCTGGACCGTCGGCTGGGTAATCGACTCCTTTGAATGACAACGATTTGCCTCCCAGCTGTTGTCGGAGTGCAGCTTGAAGGGGAGGCTATGGGCATAGACAAAAAAAAAATTAGACAACTTGATGGTTGAGAAACGATAAAGGCTTGCCCCAACAAGCAGACCTATTGGAGAAGCCTCTGTCGTCCCGCGAGCAAAAAAAAACTTCAAGATGGAGATCATCCATTGGTTGATAACCGCGTAAAGGAACAGACTATGTCGGTACCATAACGTCAGCACAGTTCGCTCTCCGCATGGCAGCCGCCGCAGTAAGGACAAGGACTAAAAGTCCTATAGTGATAACGGAGAGGATAGAAGAAAACATTTGTCCAAGAAAATTGTTAGGAATGCAAGAAAGGGAGCTTTTGCAAACGAAGGAACAGCACAGCTGTGATAGATTTTCATACCAGAGTGAGGCTACTTGTATGTGCGGACTGCTATAATATATCGAAGTCCTGGATACATAAACACCCACCTTGCGGTTTCCTACTCTGGGCTAGAAAGAGGATCTTATCATTGCGAAAGTAACCTGCTACAAAATTGCTCCCGATATGACAGAGAATTTATATGCCTTGGCATGTCAATAGTTCAGTGGGATGAGGTATCTGACGCCAAGTTCAGACTGATAAAATGGCTTGAGAACGCCTTGCTCAGGGCTGGGCCTTTATGCATTTTTATCCGAGCAAGTTACAAGTTACACTCAAATGATACAGAATTTGTCCTTGCTTGACATCAGCCTTCATCTCTGGCTGGTGACGCGCGTGATGTGGCATAAGATGAAGGTTAGTGTTAGGTTAGGGGCAGTCAATAAAAAAGTTATCCAAAATCTAAGTCAAAATATATCCAGAAAGCTGTCTGCAATTGTGAGTCATCGCCAAGCCGAGATTGGTAGTCAAATTAAACACGTACCAACCAGTCGTTGTCTCAAAAGCCAACACAAAACGTGGACTTTTCATTTCCAATACACCTCAATACTCCTCGGGCTTGGAAGAGGTCCCGGATCCAGTCTCTAATAAAAATGGAATGGAATGGGTACTATATGATCAACACATGATTATCCCGACGCTGAACATATTGGAACTGGCATGTGCAAGTTGTATCTATGTAGGCCTGGCACAATGATTAGACTAACGCCTTCAGTGTAGTTTTTTGCAGAAATTATACAAATTGAGTGGAGCATAAGTACATGGGGTATATTCTCTAAAACAAGCGTGCATGACATATGAGTTACGAAGCCGACTTAGAGGAGTAATCGTCTTTAACACAAGTTTCTGCCTCGGTCGGTCGCCAATGTGGTCTTGTTTGTCAAGACCTTTACTTACCAATCCGAGGTGTTGTCCTGTGACTCCTGTCTGGATCAGAAGCTTCCGACCTCCTCGGCCGGGTATAACAGTTGATGAGGCCGTAGTATGCCACACTTTGCGGTGACCCAACTTGACTTTACACGGAAGTTTAGGGAAGTTTTTGCCGAGGCCGGTCACCGATGTGGTTTTGTTTGTCAACACCTTTATTACCAAGACGGTCGTCACTGGTGTGGTCCTGTTTGGATCAGAAGCTTCTGACTTTCCTGGCCTGGTATGGCAAAGGCCTCATACTTGCCACCCTTGCGGTGGCCCACTTGACCTCATCACATTTGAGGCCGCTCCATTCAGTAATCTGGTGACTTTTTGGCTAGAAGTGGCTAGAAACACAACGAAAAGGCTCAAAATTTCACTCGATCGCGGATTATCCCGAAGTGGAGAGACTCTCCTTCTCACAGATAGACGTTCTGGAAACCCTAGTTATTTTTGAAAACCTTTTAGGACGTTTTATGATTGAAAGGTCGTTCATATTGCCACAAATGCGAACTTAAGTTGAAAATTTACTTCGCCAATGAACTCGTTGCCAACCGTTACCGCCGTGTGCGTGAACACAGCCTTAACTGGGTTTTCGGAGATTTGTTGTCTGCGATGAACATCACGGTGCAAAGTTCAAATATCTGTGCGTTTGTTTCTGTTGATTCTAAACCACTCTCGTAGTGCGGGAAATAAAGATAGCTCGAAAATAATCAATTTTATCAAGGAAACTTGTTATACCGAATTCTACTAGTACCAAGTTACTGATCATGTTGGGTCTTCATAAGATCATCATAAGTCAGTTCTTTTTCCTTTAGCATCATTACGAACTTTGGATCTTTTGCGGAGCGGAGATTTGACCTATTCTGGACTTCTTTCATAAACACTAGGATAGATATGGAGTAAGATGCACTTAATGAAACATCTACTAAGGTTTCAAATACTGATTTACCGTTTCTTTTGAAACAGGAATTAACTCGTTAGTAGGTCTAATGAATACGTTACTAAATAGGGATCTAGATGTCGAACTGTAACGTACTATTGGTCTTCCTTTCTGTGCCCTGTGACTTCTCAGAATGTGACCATTATTCAGGGATCTTGTAATACTGTGCATCTCTTAGTACACGATATCGATGTAGATTGTAGCCAATGCCAACAATGTAAACTGTCGAGTTAAACTGGATAGAGAAATGAACTCGTTTCTTGTATTTGTACTTCTAGCTTAGAATCACCATCAAGTTCTGAATTACGTTCTTGTTTCGACATTATTTCCGTAAGTACTAGTTTCTTCTCGTCCGTTTCTTTTTGGTCTTACGGGTTGTTGATGTCTGTGAGGCCATTTACACTCTGCGTAGACCATCATAGGAACTTGTATCAAACACAGTGGACTCATAACTAATCAAAAAGCTTAAGACCACTCAACGGAATACCCATTCTAAGAAAAGATCATCGACCATTGTTCTCCCAGTAGCCAAAAGGCCTATTGATTGCATCATTGCGCAGAATAAGTGCATGAAAATTGAGACAGGTGCTACATAACAGTTACCGAATGCGTGATTGAGAGGAGAGATGCTGATGAGCAAAGTATAAAAAAATCGGGTTGAAAGAAAGAGAAACTAGAAAGTAAATGGAAACAGAACAGAGAAGATAACAAATAGTGGAAACCGAGATATTTAAGATCATCATCGCATGCCTGATTGCCTACTTCTGGAGAAATGGGGATACGTAAAAGCATTGTGATGGTGGGTAATGACTCTGGTGCGTGGAGGACGTGAAAAAAGAACATAGATAGTGGAGAGTAAAAAAGAAAGAAAAGTATCTGAAAACGATCTGCAAGAGAGTACGGGATGCGATGAAAGCGTTTGAGTGAAAAAGGGCATGGAATAAGTATGTGTGAATTAGATAGTACACTGGCGGAGGCAGATAATCGGTGAGGAGACGATGACGGATGACTGACGAAAGTGTGAATAAGCGTGTAAAGTTGCGGGCGATAAGAGCGTGAAAGATGATGAATTTCATGATGTGTGCCCACACTAGAGGATCAGGTCCTTATAATAGAGAGACGGGTCGTCGTTCTTGAGGGTAGAGAATAGAAATGCGAGAGAAGGGGGTGGCAGGAAAGGAGGAACAAGACTAAATTGGACAAACAGTACCAAGTAGTCGACTTCGTTCAAAAAGTGTGAGAAAACACCTGGTGCGGATGAGTAGAAATGACAAGGCGAATCATGATAAAGTTCCGCCGGCGGACAAATAGACCGAGAATTTGAATACAACCGAAGCAGCAGACTGAAGGGGAGAATTGAAACCTCGAGTTTTACGAGCGGGAGAATATCGGAAATGAACATATAAATACAACCCCACAATTGACAAGACATTGGAGTGCAATTGTGCGATACGGATGTCTGGCAGATACTCTTTCCCCGCTTCGCTAACCACTTTCAAAGGTATCACATGCTCACAGACTTTCAATCTAGTGCATCGTGCTCGGTTGGTACACCTGGTGACAATTCCTGGGATCCGAACAAATATCATGGGTGACACGTAGGCTTAGCCCTTCTTTCTTCTGCTCCTTGACGATACCCCATCCACAGCTCTCCTCAACACCCTTCACCGAGAAACGTCCCCAAGGCTCAAGTTCTCAGCCGAGAGGAAACTATAACCGAGCCCAATGTCCCTTCATCACCAACTTCCCTCAATGCCATCAAACACCCCCTCCAGAATGTGCCCCTCTTGACAGAGAAGGCGGCCTTGAAGATCCCAACTCCAACCTTCCAATCACCTCTTGTGATCCCTGGCCCGATCCCGATCCTGACGAACCCATCTGGGATTGGGATTGAGACTGGGACTGGGACTGAGGTGTCGACGGACTGCCTCTTCCCGATCCGTACGCATACCCACCAGCAGCTGTCCCATAGGACGAGTACTCTCCTCTTTCCCTCTCCCTTGACCCAGCAGAACTCGGACCAGCTTCGAATCGATCCACACCTCCGCTTAAAAGACTTGGTATTCTTGGTCTGCTCGTTGAAGACGGAATAGTCGGCATCGCTGTCATTGTTGTCGTTGTAAGTCCACCAACACCACCGCTGGATTCTCGCTCAATCCCCCTCTCTGCTATGCCGGTAATGGTAGTGTTCAACCCTCTAACCGTACTCGCCCCACTCGAAGTCGTACCCGTGCTCCCTTGGGACCTCGTGGACCTGGTCGACGTCGGGGAATCCCCACCACCACCACTAGAAGAAGTCCCAGTCCTCCTAGACCTCATTGATCCACTCCCCAACCCTTCCAAACTAGCCAAAAACGTTTCGTTCATCTTCCTCAACTTCTCGTCTACCTCGGTTTCAGATGTCAGCATAGGGACTATTCCAGGAGGAGAAGTCGAAAGCGTAGCGGCGGTGACGGTTCTCGGAGCTGTGTTCGTCGTTGTTACAGCAGAGGGCGAAATGGTGATACCAGTGGTAGTTCCTAGAGTCGGTTCAATCACATTCGCCTCATCACCTCTTCCGGCCTCTCTATAACCACCAACACCCAAGCCCTGCGCCTCACTCTCCGAGTAGCCCCTCCTATGACCATAAGCTCCTCCAAGCAGCCTCCTCTCCCGATCTTCTAACCTTTCCCGACCCCCAAGAGGTCTCCTCATCGAAAGATCGATCTCCTGCACGAACATTGATATATCGTCATCGTCCGTTCTGGTCGACAAGAAACTCGCTGATGCCGATCTCGGGTTTGATGAAGTTCCCGGTCGGATGATTCCACCTGGACTGCCTGTAGTAGGAGCACCAGGCGCGGGTGAACCTGTTCTGGAAGGAGGTCCAGAAGGTGATCTCGAGCCTGAAGAGAATGTGGATATAGGTGGTAGCGAAGGCGAATGAGGAGGTCGAGAAGAGGGACGAGAATTAGGCCGGGAAGATCTAGACGAAGCTGGATTGGATGAAGGTCGGGAAAGGGGATGGTGTGAATGGTGTGGATGAGTTTGCTGGGAGAGTGGATGGGTTGACTGGTTGGTTTTGCCCCAGAGGATAGTCATAGCGTAACGAGGTTTTATGTAGTAATCACGAAGAGAAGAAGAAAAGAGAACAAACGATTAGCGTTCGTTTCACAATAAAGGACAGAGAAAGGGTCAAGTAGACGAAAAAGTACATCACACTTACCCTAACGCCCTCCTCCACCACTCCTGTTGCTCCCTCGCCTATTCCCATACTTACGCTTCTTAAACTCCTTAAACTTCCACTCCTTCCAACTGTCGCACCGCCGGCACCTCCTAAACTACCCGGTACGCCTCTCCCCAAGCTTCCCAAGCTCCCTGGTACACCAGGTCCACCAGCGCTAATATCCGACCCCGATCCAATGCTGCCTCCTCCAGCTCCATAGGGTCCAGTAACATTCGTTGACCCAGCAGCTCCTCCGCCGGTAGAACCAACTCCAGCAGAGCCAGAGGCAGGCGAAGCAGCCGCAACACCACTTCCTGAAGTGGCAGACGCACCAGAAGCAACGTATCGATGTCCAAACGAGGAAGAGTATCGTTTCCGTGCGGGGATCGCTATCCCTTGTCCTGTTGAATAAATGGGACGGAGTTAATGACGCGGAACGAGAATAGGGACAAAACAGAAAGGATTAAGTGAAGGAGAATAAAAATATTCTTTCGGTTCGAGAAACCAAAACAAACCAAAAGAAGACCCAAAGAAAAAAGGTTGGAGAAAAACACGTACCACTTCCAACACTACCCGGTCCTCCTGCACCTGCTCCCGTGCTCAACGTACTTTCCACTGAAGTCCTCTTCCTATCCCTTTCGCCTGCCCCAACTCCTACTTCGGCCTCTCTCTCAACGTAACTCTTTGACGAAGGCGAAGGCGAAGACGACAGCGACGGGGACACCGGGATCTGTGCTCCTGGCGTTCCTGTTCCAGACATTGTCCCAGTCTGAGTCTGTCTCAAAAGACTCAACCCAGCCGGCCCCTGTCCTCCCTGCGAGCTAAGACTCGAAGGTGACGATCCTAACGCAGTTCCCGCTGCCGCGCCAGCAGTAGCACCGCTTGCACTGCCACCAGCACCACCAGCAGCCAACGTGCTCGACTTGAAGGGATTAATCGGCGGCCTCGTGGCCGTAGTCGATCTAGGCGATGAGGAAAGCACCGAAGAGCTACCCGTTGTGCCAGTGGTAGTACTGATTGGAGGGAGTAATCCCATTGAAGGAAACGCCGTGGTCGATACCGCACCTCCTGCTCCTGCACCTCCTGCTAACCCACCGACAGTAGGCACCTGTGAGTCACTCTTCGTCCCTGCTAACCCTGTTCCAGCTAAAGATTCCTTTCTCAGCCTCGTTAATTGACTTCCTCCTGCTCCAGCAGCACCCAGTCCCCCTACAACGTTAACACTACTCGTCGAACTGGGAGATACACCTATCAGACCCAAACCTCCGGCACCTGCAGCAGCTCCACCACTTACTCCACCAACAGTCGAAGGCGCTCTCGTCACCGGCATACTCGTCGCCCAATCTCTCTGCTGCTGCTGAGAAGGCAACAGAATCGTCGCCCTAGGCGGACTCCTTGACAACCCGGGTACACCTTGTAAACCACTTGCTGAAGATGACGAAGAGGAAGCGGCGGTGGACAACAACGCAGGGAAGGCAGGCCTTGAGCTGACCACTGAGGATGGTCTCGAAGCTCCCGTTATCTCCCTAGGCGGTGACATCGATAGATTCGACAGGGCCGAAGTTGTCCTCGGTCGCACGTTTCCTTGCCCCTGGCCATGAGATGAAGAAGCAGAGGTACCGGGCAACACAAACCGATCCGCTATACTCTCCACGTCCTGTTTAACGCCGGGACCAGAGAAATCCCCTCTGTTGCAGTCTAGGAATATCTCTAGGTGGGGACCTAGCTGGAAAGTTACTTGTTCGGACTGGAAGCGGACCTTGAGCTAGTGATCCACCACCCAGTCCGGTACCTCCACTGGAGATAAGACTCTCCCTTTGTTGGTTCTTGATTAAAGTAGGGACGAAGTTATCGTCGTCGCTACTTCTCTTCCCTTAGCTGTCTTTCTCTCTCCCTGTCTCGTTCCTGTTCCGGTCATATTGATAAGCTCCAGCTCCACCTATTCCTACTCCCCGCCCCACCTCTTGCTCTAACGAGAGAAACCTCGAGCTCAACAAGCTCTCCAACTCGTCAATCCTGAAATTCGGATTCGAGAGATAGGTCGACGTGAGAGTCAATGTGCCCAACGGATGAGGGACCGGAGGGAAAGCATGTGTCGACGTAGGAAGGGTAAGGGTCTGAGAGACTTGAGTTTGATAATGAGACGCATCGCTCTGCGAAGAAGAGGGACCTGGGTAGGTAAGGGAAGGTTTGTTGGAAATACGGTGGGTAGTAGTGGTAGTGATAACGGTAGACATCGAAAGTTGGTTTGTTGGTAGAACATATGTCGGACACATGTTAGTCGCATAAGCATAAAACATGGTGGAGAATCATAAACGTAAAGTAAAGACGAAAACGAGATACGTCAGGAAACCGCAAAGAATTAATCAAATCAGTCCGCTCACCAAAGCCCAAAATATCCCCTGCTCCTCCTGCGCTTGTAGGATCTGCAACCCTCAACACAACCGACATCCCATTGGCCGCTCCGCCTCCCAACCCTCTTCTCTTCAGCCTCTTCGCTACCTTCCAAGCAGGCAAAATCCTTAACAACGAAAATAAACTCCTAAACAACGGTATCCCGTGTTTGTATATTGTCGAAAGCGCTACGCTCGACCCTGCTGGGCCTGACGCTTCCTCTGCACCCTCTCTGCCGTCCCTATCCCTATCTCTCGTCCTGTGAGTCGCATTCCTGGGTGTAAACTCCAGCACCCATTTCTCCAACAACACATGTTTCGGCGTCGGTTGGACACGGTTCCGAGTACTGGTGGAAGAAGAGGAGTCTGGGAGATAGACCAGGACTTGGTTCGTGTTGAGGTCAGGGATGGTTAGAAGCACTTGGATTTCTAGAGGTGGTACGCCGGTCGACGAAGAGAAGGAGGAGGAAGGCGAGGATAAGGAAGACGAAGAGTTGGAGGCTGAGGCGGATAGGGAGGTGGAGATGGATTTGTAGCGGTCTCTGGATTCTCGAGGAAATAGGTCCGAGTCGGGCGTTTCTAAGTTAAACTAAGGCAAAAATATATCGGTTTTTCATGCAAAAATGAAAGAAAGAGAACAGATACAGAAACGAGAGAAAGACACTCACCCATTTGTCGACCTTAGCATTCGGACCAGGCTCTGCAGTAGCTCGTGCATGATTAAGAACATAGAATAGTTTGGTATAGAAGTGGAAGGCTATCTGGTCTGCTTTTTGGGTATCATTGGACATCTTCAGGCAAGAATATAGAGAGACATTAGGAAGGGAGGGAGTTTAAGTCTAGGGTATAGCAATCACCACGCCCAATGACGCGTGGACCCGAGGTCACATGACAAACTGTGAAGGACATTGGTCCACCTGTCGTCCTCAGCGTTCTTTTTAGCGCTCAGCAAATACCACTCGCCTCGAGGCTTTTTTCTTCCGATTGTTCCACTGACTCGAAAGCTGTGTGTATATGATTTCTGTCACCAGTTCCAGAAAAAAAAAAGAAACTAATGGACCTAGTCCAGCGTCAAAAGAAGTCGAAAAAGAACGCAATAGCATTGTCGGGACCGACCCAGTACTCAAGTCACGATCGAACTATACATTTTCCCATCCAATTGTTGTCATTTCATTTCCAAGAGATGAGAAAGAACCGACTTAAATCCCTTCGAGGCGTTGCCAACACGAGGAGTAACGACCCCAAATATGATCATTGAGTCCCGACAAGAATAACCACTGGTTCAAGTTGGCATTAAACTTGAAATGAACTTGACCATAGACATCGTTTCCTAGCGGAGAGGGCCTATATCAAGTGTGACATTTGTGTTCCGAGGGAATCAAGTAAACAGTTTCCAGAAATCCGGTCATCAATGACCCTTTTTCTTGTCATTGGAATCTATCATCAGACCGGCTTCTTTGTCTCTTTCCAATCACATCGATCACCTCAAGTTTTTCCCTTTTCTCCTAAATTCCCTTCACATCATCCTCTCGTCCGACAGTGTAAACATCATGCCAAAACCTCACTGTCTTTTCATTTCATTCCTTGCTCTTCCTCGTTTCAACCTAAATCTTGATGTACAACCTGTCAATCAATATTAAAAAAATGAGAAGCCTCTTTCGAATTCACATTCATAGCCCTTAGTACCAAGCAGTTTCATTGTTAAAGAATGAGACTGCTTGGTACTAAGGGCTATGTATTTGTGAATTCGAAAAAGTATTTTTTCATAGAATATCTATGTGTCAGGATTCAGTAGAGCACACCTGCAATGGGAAAAATGATGACCACACTTATTACGGTAAAAAGGTGATAATGGAGCTATGGAAGATTAGAAAAAAATGCATAAATTATTTACACAGAATGTGAGGATGTCTCTAAGGGAGAACTTAGGCTATTGCATCAAATTGGTTCTAAATTAGCAAAGCAAAGCAAGGCTGTTGGAGAACAGGTCGGGTCCAAAATTCTAAAAAATAATAAGTACTCACTTTTCTAGTTGCAGATCATGTTGTTGTTGAATCTGACAAATTCTGAGACTCAGCTCCGAGTACTTACCAGCTATAGGATAAAGTATGAGCATGCTTACATTTCATAGTCTCTTCCTCTCTCAATAGAACAGGAAAGAGTGACTGTGAATTTGTCCTAAATTCATGAAGTCAAAATTTATCTTTATTAGTTGGCTCTCATGTATAGACTTCAATGATAATGCTTCAAGACTTATTATTTCTGCAAAGCTGAGTTTCTTTAAGTAAAGAATGACTATATATTTCAGAAAAGGGACATCTGACAAGTTACAACTGAGTGACTATATGTGCCAAAGTGTAGAAATGGAAAGGCAAGTGTTTATTTTGTGTTTCTTTTGTACAATCAATAATTGGAGAAATGATTACATGACTCAATTTTGAAAAAGATAAGACAAACCAAAAACAAACTATTTAGATAGCAACACACTTTGTCCAGTTCTCACCATACACACATCCACTAAATGAGATCTTATTATATCCAGACTTTGAAATGATGCAAGTATTCTGAGGCCTCCAAAGCAAGACCCTGTACTGCTGTGGAATCCAAAATACACCTTGGAACTGATCTGGAAAACAAATCCACCCATCCTCTGACAATTTCCAACTGGTATTGGGAGAATGTACATGAGATAATGTGTCCTGGAGAGACTGCTGAGTTTGAACATCCGTTGCAACATGCCAGAGTCTTATTGTGTTGTCACGTGATCCAGATACAATCCTTGTGCCATCTGCTGAGAATGCAACAGATCTCACATAATCATCATGGCCCTGGAGGGGATCTCCAATCTGAGCTCCTGTTGCAGTGTCCCAGAGTCTTATTGTCTTGTCATCTGACCCAGATACAATCCTTGTGCCATCTGCTGAGAGTGCAACAGAGTTCACCCAACTATCATGGCCCTGGAGGGGATCTCCAATCTGAGCTCCTGTTGCAGTGTCCCACAGTCTTATTGTCTTGTCTGATGACCCAGATACAATCCTTGTGCTGACACCCCTGGACGTTGTCTTCTTCCGTGTTCTTAACATAGACCCAGTAGTCTTACGTGTTACTCTGAGACCCTGTGACGTTGTCCTCGAGTGTTACCTCTTGGGGAAGGTCCCTTTACTAGTTAGACACTTGAGACAACGTAAGAGTCATCTACCGTGTTCCTAACATAGACCCAGTAGTCTGTTCTGTTATTCTGAGACCCTGTGACGTTGTCCTCCAGTCTAACCTCTAGGGGAGGTCCCGGTACTAGTAAGCACTTGAGACAACGTAAGAGTCGTCTACCGTGTTCCTAACATAGACCCAGTCTACTGTTCTGTTATTCTGACACCCTGTGACGTTGTCCTCCAGTCTAACCTCTAGGGGAGGTCCCGGTACTATTTATACACTTGAGACAACGTAAGAAGTCGTCTAC